>NQFO01005270.1:0-20503 GCA_003991265.1 Pseudoperonospora humuli | reverse complement strand
CTATGTAGCCATTTCAGATCAACAGCCAAAAGACGTAGGCTAGGATAAAAGTTCCAGGAGGTGACATGTTGCAAGAAAGTTTGGGAGGTGGTGGAGAATCTACTGCTAGCGCGAAAAGAACGTTGGCGCAAGCTCAAAAGCTGCTACAGCTGGCGTCCATGAGACCCAATGCTCTGACTTTGCGGGAATACCGCGACGGGGTGAAGGTAATGGCGTCTATGAATTTGCAGCCAGTAGAAATTGGAGACCTAAAGATGCTGCATGGTCGTGTGTATTCAGGAATGTTTGAAGCCAGAAGGGGGTTCCGTTGTAAAAGTGGCTGGATTTCAACTTGCTGCAACTGCTCCTAGATGCACCACATACGAAGTCTGGAAATTTGCTCTAGAGGCAGTCGTGATGGAGTTGGGTAGTTCTGAGAACACGTCAACTTTGGCAGCTGCGGTCTCAGTGCTTAGTGTGATCCCAATGCCACTTGTGCTTGGATTCTTGCTGTCCCCTGAGAAAGAACCGATGAACAAGTTGCGTGCTGTCCTAACGCACGAAGATGTTGAGGTTCGTTGTCGAGCCATCGAAACGTTGTCAAAACTAACACTGGACGTTGCGATCTTCATCGCTGGAGACGGATTGTTTGTCTTTCCATTTGAGTCGCATGAGGCACGAATTTGCTGCCAACAGGACGTCGAGACGATGGTGTCCGACTGCTGGAAGCTGATTTTTCAGACATTGTCCTTTGACGGCCAGTCTCACAGTGCTATGTGCGCCGTAGGCACTGCTTTTACGGTCTTAGCGAGGCTGTTTGCACGCTCGAGTACGGTGGCGTTTTCTTTTTCGAGCGATAGAGACGCTGGCCGAGTTCAAGCGCCCATAGACGACGTCACTTTCCTGATGTACAAGCAAGCATTCCCACGAATTCGAGCGTTGATTGCTGTTGCACGTGCGTTACCCATAAAACAACAGGCGGATGCTATGCTGTGGATCTCTTTGCTGCTTTACACGATGATGGAGCGCAGCGGCGCACGGTGTCCCAGTGTGAGTGTGCCGTCAATGGAAATTGATACTGAAGACGTCGATTGCAACGATGCAGATGGTGATGCTGATGATGACGATCATGAGCCTCACACATCAACTAAGTCCGTTCGAGTTGATGAACTTGTGAGTGATGTGCTCGAGTCCTGGGTATTTCCGACGGTATCGAGACGAGTGTCGCTGACACAAGCTACTTGCATGTGTCGTGCTATTTTCATTTTGTTGGCACACCCTTTACAGAAGTTCACTCGTATGCGTTGGACTGCTCAGCTCGCCAACCATCTCATCGCCCAATGCTATCTTGCTAGCAAGAGTAGTGACAAAGGTGCACCTAATCTTAAGCTTAAGCTCGATCTTTGTATCATGCTTGTCCAAACGTTCGCTTGGCTGTCTGGTGTCAACTGCCAGTCACTCTTCGTGCGTACAGCTGAAGCACTGTATCTTCTCGATCACGAAAAAGATCGACGAGATCTTGTGCAAACCCTTATGGACACAATTGCCAAGCACGTTGTTGCCAATCGAGATTTTCAGCTGCTCCAAGGATTGTGTGCAATGGCATTCTTTAGACAGCCAAAAGGCTTTTCAAGACTATCACCGCGCACCAACGGATCTGAAGTATTCCGAGCGCTTTGTCAGGCTCTTTCTAATACGACGGTGCTGCCATCACCGTCCAAAGGCGGAGCTGTTGAGCATCAAGTATCTCAGCTTATTGCCTTGAGAGTCTTCCGAGGGCTGCTTTTCTTGAAATTGGGTGGCTCTGCTACAACTTCTCCCAAGGCGTATCATCGTTCCTGCGAAATGAGCGAAAACATCGTGTTTTACACAGGTTTACTGACGTCACATTTTCAGGGAATGCTTGCTCACCCCGCGCTTGCGCTTCGCGAATCGCTCGACTTTTTTGAGCAGGAGCTATTGCCAGCTATGGATCAAATTGTATCCCAGAGTGCTCGACTTCAGGTACTTTGGATCGGTGTTCGTCTTCATCGTAGTTATGCTTCCCATGTTCCTTTTGACACTTTGGTGCGAGAGCTTCGGCGTGAGACTGATCGACTCTTCACCGCTATCTGGAATGACGACGATGAAATCGAAGGCGTAACTTTCGACAGCGGATTGCTTGGATGTAGTGGTGCTAGTGAAGAGGGAACATCTGCAAGTCGTAAATGTGCGGGTGATGCCAACAACGTTGACGCTCTGATGGTATTGGGCGACTGCATCACGTTGTTAGCACAATTCCAGCCCCACAAGCAACCCCAGTTTCTCCAGATGTGCCGGAAGATGATTGCCGAGCTCTTAGCATCAGGGATATCGCCAGCGATAACGTCGCAGCTCTACCGTGTGTACGTTCAAGAAGATATTTTCCCCCAGAATGTAAGTAGGGACTAACTTTGCTGATTATGGATATCGTCTGCAGTATTGAGGACGTCATGTTGCTCCTGTCAACCCCTGCGCCAACAGAAGTACTTCAGGAGTTTGAGCCCCATTTGTTGAAAACCATTTTTGACCCATTGGACATCTTTCTGCCACGGAAAAAGCTTGACAAAAATCGTGAAACTGGTTGCCTGGAAATCGTGCAAGACGAAACTTTTAAGAAGTTGGTTACTGTGTCCGGTAGTGCGGACCCTGTCTCCGTCCAAATCGCTCATGACCGTCCATTTTCAGGACATGAAAAGGTGGTTGCGCTCGAGATCAGTTGCTGCAATCTCACCACTTGGGCCTTGAATGATCTGGAAATTCAACTGTGTCCGCTTGGAGGCGTCGGTGTTCTTCAGTGCGTGGACGGCTGTAACGACTACAAATTGCGCTTATTACGTGCTGGCGAGACCGTTGGCGTCGGTACAAGCGGAGGCAGCACTAGCTTGCCACCTTTTGGTGTGATTAAAGCTCAAAAGCGCTTTCGCGTGTGTAAATTCACTCAGGTCCGCTTCCTTGTGCAAACAGTGCTCGCTCAAGAGTCCATTCGAGATGGTGACGAAGTGAGCGACATTCCTGCAGAAGGGGCGTCAAACACGTCAATCCGTCTGGCATTCAGTGACCGTTATGTCCTTCATTTCGATACACTTCTTCAGCTGCCACAACTTCAGTTTGCCACTGCCGCGTTTTTCCAACACTGCTGGCAAAGGTATCCATGCACCCATTACACATCTGCAATCTCCTCGCTTCTAACCATCATTTGGTGCTTCATTTCAATCCTAGCGCCAACTCGAGCGTGCTCTGGCGTGTAAAGTCGCAAGATCTAAAGGAAAGTAAGCTCGGAGTTTGTCAGCGTGTTCTCCATGACCTGAATGCTAAGATTGCAGCCGTTCCCGAGCTGCTTCTTGATCTCCCGACGCACTTTCATGTATGCTATTCGCGTCCATTCCTCAATACTCATCCAGACCATGAACTGACTCCTTTCCTTCGTTTTCACCATGTCTTAGATCGCAATGCTCACTCAGACGAGCTGGGAGATCTATGTAATAGCTTCGTTAACGATGAATCTCGAGCCGGGCGCAGGTTGGTCGGGCGTGCTTGAAGTTCGGTCAAGTCGTGAGAATATGCACGAATTCGTGAAATGGCCAACGGATACTGCTCACCTCTTTGGCGGACATCACGTGCAGTTATATAGTCCATCAGTGGCGCCTTTCACCGCTCATGAACGCATTCAGCAACTTGACAGCCGTCTCGGTCTTCCGACTCCGTTCGCATCTGCTGCATCGTCATATGATAGCGCCTTTTCCACGCCGCTTTCTGTTCCAATGCAGCTCCCTACGACAGGAAACGGAGTGTCCGATGGAATGTCATTTTTCCCACAAGAAGCGCCATCGACTCCTGCCTCTTTGACCTTCGCACCGGACACGAGACCCGCCACAAGCTACCACAAATGTGTGAGAACCTCCACTGACCAAAAGTCTTTCTCCACGCGGACCCAGCAGCTCGAACAAACTCGAATTCCAGAGGCAACTCATTCCCACGATGACCAATGGGGACACTTCCTTTAGCGCGCAGTTGAAGTCAACTTCAACTTGAGCTTCTTGCCGAGTTCTACGATCGCTCATTGGCCAAAACCTTTTTCATCCCTTCTTGCATCAGATCTCCAGAATGCGCAATCCAAACAGGAAGACTGACGATGAGCGCGTGTATCGTCCACTGCTGTTTCAATCTAGAGGCTACGCATCTTCAGAGCTTTTCCGTGACTCGTATGAGATGCACACGCGCCTTCCAACGACGTCATCCTCTGCGTCTTTGTTGGGAATAGAGGCGCGCGCCTTCGACTCAGATGAGAATCAGAACCAGCCACAAATTAGACTCGAGACGCTGTCGTCGCGCGCTGCTACAGCGGTGCTGTGGATCACATATGCAGTGTTTCTGATTGCCATGGCTCTGCCTTATCTTCAGAGTAAAGGATACCTGGAAACGGTAGTATTGAATTCGATGTGAATTGATTGAAAGGATTTTCGAAGTCTGACATTGTGCCTTATGCACTTTAACTTAGACCGTAGGATTGCCAGGAGAATTGTGCCAAGGTGAAGCGAAGAGAGAGCCGTGCATCGAAGTGGACAAGATGAACAATATTGCTCGGTGGACAGCCTATGTGGCTAATGTGTCAAAACATGCTGACTCAATTGAGATCAAACTCGATGTTCAAAAGCACGTGAATGCTTCAATGTTGACGACGTTTCTACCGTCTAGTGAACGCCATACGTTCCAAGAACCAGAACGCGTGGAAACAGCTTGGAAAATGGACCGAGATGCGAACAGGTTGGAAAATGAGCTTGACAATAAAACAGCAAGTATCTCGGAGATGGAGAATGGAAATATCGATCAAGATGCAGGCTATGTTTTGTCCTATGATGCTAGACTGTATGGAATTAGTCACGACATGACCCCAATTGCGAAGGATCTCGTTGTAGATGAACGCAACCAGAGTATTTGGGTGGAGTGTCGAACCAATGGACCGTGTGAAGTTGTGAGATTGCTGGAAACAACGCAAGACGTTGACCAATTGGTAAGAAGGAACTTGTGTATACGTTACTGAAAGGAATGACTGACCTACGCTTTACATTACAGGGCGGAAGAGGTTATGATGCGTATGTTGCTGTTGTGACCTTCAAAGGACTTTATCCCAATGTCTTTGGCAAGGACGTGGTTTACCTGTTTGCGTTTTCGTACGTTTAACCTTTCTTTAAGTTGTTGTTACTTGTTTGTACTTGCACTTTGGAATCTTAGCTCGTTGTTGATGTTCTGCAGGAAGCCAGCAATCCATGTCGGCGAAGTCGCTGTTCGTGGAGTGCTGGTGCTAGCATCAATCTTAGCGCTTCCTTGCTGGTTCATTTCGGTGTTGAATTTTCATAATGGATCATGGAGTCGAGTTCTTACCGTGCAAAAGTGGCTGCTCGGTGTTGGCATTGTGCTTGTGCTATGGCAGAATCCAGTGTGCGCACTTTCTGAGCTGTACACCTCCGTGAGTTTGCGAACTCGATTCGTGTCGATCACGTGCCAGTCGTTCGCAGAGGCTTCGTTCTACGCACTCTGGTTGAGTCTCATGGATCAGCACAGCAACGACTTTTCCTCTCGAAAATACTCATTTGTTCCAAAGCTCATGTTTGGTTTGGTACTGTTTGCAGTAGACACGAGTATGACTGTCCTGCGAATGCCCAAGTTCTTTTTCGGAGTGAAAACAATGCTCGACTTTCGTCGTGACGAGTTATATGTGCTCCTTGGTTTCAATCGCACGGGGTTGGTGCTAGTTTGGCTCGTTTGGATAATGGCAGTTGGGGCGCGATCTGGCCAGCATTTGAAAGCGTTGCCATACATGGCAACTCGCTTCAAACAATTATCGTACCGGTTCTTGGTGCTCGAGACGCTTCTCATATTCATCTATGTGTTTGTACTCTTAGCCCTTCAGATTTTCTACTTGGCTGAAACGTGGTACTTTATTGGTTACGATGCATTCATTCAGGACGCAGTGCATACTTTTGCCAAGATGCACATTGGCCATCCGTCACTGAGCAAGTTCCTCTTCTTGTCAGTGTACGTGTACCTTGTCATGTTTGTGCACTTACCCCCACTTGCTGGCGGCGGCACCAGCTTGCTGGCGTCTACGGCGTTCCACGTCAGTGAAAAGCCACGCGTGGACTCTTACGGCTTCCTTACACCCGATTCAAATTTGTTCTGCGTTGAAACGGCTGGATGGTTACTTGAGATGGCGTATCAAGCTTACTTTGATCCCCCTGGATGTCCGTCGTCGTCGGGATATGGTGAGCTTTCCCTTGAGCAACATGGTTTTGAGCTCATTACTCATCTACGCAGCGACCTAACGGACACACATGTCGTCGTCGCATGGAGTCAAGAAGACCACCAACGTCTCGTCATATCATTTCGAGGCACCACCAGCAAAGAAAACTGGAAGAGCAACCTCCGTGCGGACCAAACGGTGTTGTGGATAAAATCTCGAGGACTGCGCTGGAGAAAGTCTTGTCTTGAAAAGACGAAGGATTTTGCAGCAAAGATCCCACTTCTTAATATGGCGTTGCCGCGAGTGCACCGAGGTACCAGCTCTTTGTCCGACGGATATGCTGCTTTACTCAAGTAGTTTGACTCATGTTTTGTACGTTTATCGCGTAGGATTTTGGACTGCATACGAGTCGATTCGAGACCAGCTTAAAGAAGTGACACGGCTCATCCTGGATGAAAACCCAGGCGTATCAGTGTATGTCACTGGTCACAGCATGGGTGGTGCTCTTGCAGTCTTAGCTGCCTATGATCTTGCAGTGAATTTCAGCATCGACGTCAACATGTACAATTTCGGTGGTCCTCGCGTCGGCAATCCGAGTTTCCGTCAGCACTACGATAGCTGTGTATCTACGAGCTACCGCATTGTCATGGATGGCGACATTGTACCAGGATGGCCAAAATTTGTACGTAAGCATCATGAAATTGCTGTTATGTGATGAGGAATGCTTCATTAACGCCACAATTTGCTTTGCCCACAATCTAGTGGGGACTCTACCAGCACGTGGGGACTGAAGTTTCACTTGACGTGGCGGGTAATTTGATTGTTGATCCCAGTTTCGTGGAGCGCCATCTTCATAACTCATCAAGGCGCAAGACGACAATGCACGGAACGAACGTGTATCGAGTGTCGATCGCCAAGTGTCTTGAAAATTTGACGAGTTCGTAACAGAGTTATGGAGTCTACCAGATTTAACGAGGTGACCACACCATACTCCCCTCTTTGAAGCGTCGTCTATCCGTTTTTTCGGATGCCACAGGAAGCAAAGCAAGCTATTGATTGTTGGAAACGATTCTGCCAGTGCCTCCAAGATCTAGCACCACCATGTCGGATATTGACGACCAGCAGACTGAGGAAGGGACGGTTCGCTCACATGTTGACCTCGCGGAGGCAGCAGCTAATGGCTCGCGTGCAATGGTGCGTCACGTACAGCGTGCTGATGGAAAACCCTTTTACCATGTATTTCATGGTCTCCAGGTGGAGTTTCTTCTAGACAGAGGCGCGCATATTGATGCACCCGGGAAAGGTAGACTTTTCGATTCTCGAGGCTATCACATTCAATGTACAGATGACCAAATGACATGTCTGGTCTTTCTCGATTCAAAGATGGCACGACACCACTATGTGCTGCGGCACTGTGGGGAAATGACTCCATGGTCATCTATTTGCTTGAGAAAGGTGCTGACGTATGCGCTAGAAACGAAGGTATCTGCTCAATGTTTTGATCCTTATATGCCGCATGAGTAGTGAGAAAAATGACAAACAATTGATGTGGTTTGCCAGGCACAGGGTGGACAGCACTGCATGCGGCTTCGTTTCAGGAGCACGGGAAGGTTGTGCGCATTTTGTTGACTCACCAAGCCGATCCGAAAGTGATGGACGCGGAAGGGCGAAGAGCAGTGGACTATGCGAGCATTTCCGAGGCTATTTGGCCTTTTTTCTCGGGTACATTACCTAGTTCTTTGTGTACTTTGGCTATGCTTCTAACTTGTCGGTTGCACTGCCTCGGTAGCGCAAGGCTGCACCAAAAGTCTCAAGTCGGACCTAATTTCGAAAGGGATTATCCGTAAAATCGTAGATCAACCCGAACATACTCAGCAGACAGAGAAAGACGCTAAAAGTGTATGCTTTGCCTATAGCTGACTAGCAAGTCTAATGCCATGCTAAACGTTTGCAACCCTCATCCCCTTGTTGACTGCAGCTCTCGGCTTTCTCCCGTCCCGGATCGGCCTACGCGAGGGCGCTGATGTATCCTCCGTTAGCCCGTCAGCGTGGCCCCATAATCAAGGTAGACTGAGGTGCTTGTGTGCTTTGCGTGATGTAGACTAACATCATCGTGAAATTCAGTCGCGCGACGGCCAAGTTTTGGCGGGACCCATTGATCCTCTCGGCGACTTGCCGGCCGAGCCCGAATTCAACCCACGAAGACCGTCTTGGAAGAGAATGGGCATTTAGCTACGGTATAAGTTCTCTTTGATCAACCAAATGCAGCACCTTCTTTATTTCACTCTTGAACGATCTCTATCTTCCTGATATACTGACAAGATCTTCCTCAACCTCTGTTGTTCGAGCGTGGTGACAGTTCCTCAGCCGCATCTCATCGTGCGAAAGAAGCTCGAGTGGTGGGAAGGACCAACTGTCACTATGAAAGTAGAATGCTGCAGTGAAACAAGAAACATTGTTAAAGGCAAGCTTATTCAGGGGTCTTACCTGTGTCAGATGCACATGCCTTGAGAGTTCGACAGTCAGAGTCCTGCGATTGCCAGCTACTTCTTGAGAGCATCGGCGAATTCGCAGAAGATCTCATACTCGTTCAAATAGTACTTGAGCGCCGGTCCTTTAATCCAAAATCCCAAAATTCTCCCATCAGAATTAGAAGAATACATATAGGGGAAAAAATTCCGAATGTATCCATCTCGATGGGCAAACATTATTTTGAATGCAAGTTTGCACAAGCCGTAAAAGCCGCCGATTTCATGATACTTGAGAGCATTCTCTACAGACGCAGGCACTGCACCCCTTTGCAGCCACTCTCGCAAATCAATTTTTTCATCTGGATTCTTCATAAACTCTTCAAGTTCAGGATCGTGGACATTATCCATCGGGCCTTTCGTGGCGGGAATTGAAAGAGTTATAGACTCTCCTGCTTCTGTCTCTATATGATGTTCAAGGGTGTTCCCTCTACGAGTAGGAGGAGACTCAGGAATCTTGAATCCCGCCTCGGGATCGCGGCCCTTCCAATTGCCAAAAAGAATTTCGGCTGTCCCCAGCTTTTGCTTCTTTCGGCTTGGTTCATGATCATTCATATCGTCTTCCTGCATTCTGGTCGTGAGACTTGATTCAGGCAGATCAATATCGTCAGTCTGCATTCTGGTTGTGTGAGTCAACTCAGGCAGATCAATGTCGTCGGTCCGCGTTCTGGTCGCGAGAGTCAATTCAGGCTGATCGATATCTTCTGGCCGTACCCTCTTCTTCTCGCCACGCAGATTCATCCCGTTCAAATCATTTACCAACTTCGTCAGTAGGCTGTTTCTCACGATTTCATGTACATCCTTGACATTTGCGTTCACGAGATTTTGTAGATTCAGTTCTTTCAGCATGTCACGCACATTACCACTAGGAACCTCGATTGTCTCCAGTTCTTGAGACCATGTTTTGATGTCTTTGATCCTAGGCCCCCCCCCATGACGACAAATAATTTGCGACTTGGAGAAGTATACTCTCCATGGTTAGCAATCTCTCTTCAGCTGCCTCCGCAGACTTTGTGCCGCCAAAGTGCAATGAATGCATCTGATCGTCAGAGTCAACAACAGTGCCGGGTGATGCCGACGTCGTATTGGCAGACTTGAGCTTGTGTTCATTAAAGTCGGTGGTATTCGTAGAGGCTGCATGATCCGCCAAAGCAAAGGTCGTAACCATGGCCAGGAGAGCCATGAACTTCGCGACCGGCATAGCTGCTTGGCCGTCAAAGAGCAGAAAGCGCGATGAAAATTTGACGCGTGCGTCGATGCGTGAAAATGCGCAGTGAAAGACTAACCAGCGATGGTTCGGAGGGGAGTGGACCAGCCCATACGTAAAAGGGAAGGATTAGCTAAGAACCGGATCATATCAAGATGTTGCAAAACATGGCAACCTTCACTTGCAAAAATTTCATCTGCTTCATTAACGATGTGTAATTTCCATCATCATTGAGCAATCCCCATCTGATAGAGGATGTTCCTCTCTGCCGTTACGGATGTTTGTTCACCACTCAATGCTGAATATGTTTGGCGGAAGCTTCATGATAGAAGTGTCGAGGTTGGTGAGAGGCTCTGTGCCAACGCACAAGGTGAGGCAGAATTCAGAGGTGTTAGCTCCGGTACTACCGCAGCCACTGTTTCGCTTTGGGGCTGCGCACAAATCAAGAATTGTTATCTTTGCGCAGCTGTTCGAGTTCCCGGACCTCGTTTACCTCTACACACACAAGCGTCACGTCTCTTTCGGTATGGCAACGAGGTGACAAATGCATCGCTTGTGGGCATTTGCTGCAACCCCATGCTATCGATGACAAGTATGTGCACACGAGGAAACAATCCAAACTCTAGCTGAAAAATACGACGACTTCAAGCGGACCGCCACACGGGTCGACAACCACGGTCCAACGCTCACGACAAGACTCTGGGTCTTTAACAAAGCTATTTACAATCTTCCTCAAAAATTTACAAGTCCTCGAGTGGCACTGAATCTTTCAAATGACGATACACATAATGACTTCATACAGGTGGGGGGGCAAAAATATGGTCTGGACTGAGAAATATAGAGCACAAATTATTGCTGAAGCCATGTTAGTAGCGTTTCGTGTCCATGAACGTCTTCCATCCTTCCTGTGGGACGCTATAATGGAAAAGTGCTTGCCGAAACTCAAGAATACGATAGCGAATGAGCCGTTTGTACCATGCAGACGGTCCCTTGAAATTGCTGATCTTAACAGACTCTCATGTACTGTTGCTGTACAAAACTGACTGCAAATCAAAATCGGCTACTTCAGCAATTGGTAAAGCCATTGGTCACAAGAACCTATAGTGTGGTCAAACATGCTACGTCTGCTGAACTACCTCGAAGTCTATGAATTGCGCGCACTCAAAGCTCGGAGGCACCTCGTTGGCGAACCACCTGACTGCGTGCTGCACTTTTGGCACAGCGGCTATGGCCGACTGCATGATTGGGTGCTACTCGCCTGGATTGTTCATGGCGCAATGGAAGCCTCAGGGTGGCCTTCCTTCCACCTATGGCTCTGGCGGAGTGAGATGCACAGTTTAACATTTATAAGTACTTGTCGCAGTACAAACAACGTCAGAGTATGGCATAGCTTTGCGGTAATGGTATGCTGTACTAGGTCTAGTGGCGAGGCAGCTAAAGGACAGCGTCGTCTTCACTTTAGGTGCCGCGCGCGTGAGCTGGCGGATGCTACGCAGTGATCTAGAGGATCGCGACAAGAGTAGCTGGAAAGCGTGACAAGACGCGTGTCAGCTCTTACCGTCTTGACACGCACGAACGTACTTGCTTGAGACTCATGTTGTGATCAAGTCATTAACGCTTTTGCTCTTTATAGCTTGCATTTACACGCACAGCGAACGGCGTTCTCCTGTGGACAGGCTTCAATCTGGTTGCGTCTTCGTCACGCGTAACAATATAATCCTATCTTGACGGCCACACTCTGACCCCAATACACGCTCCACTTCGCCAAACCACTCCGGAAGGCCGCAACGGCCGCTACTAAGGACCGGTATGGAAACCAAAGCAAAAAGCCGAGTCGGTCCAGAACTTCATGATGAAGGACTTTTAAGTGATGCCAGTCGAAAGCAGGAGCAGCGGAAATGAAATGTGCTACCAAAGTCGAGCACAAAAGAACTTCTTTCACGTATGTCAGAACGTCTATTGTATTGTAGTAGGTTCACGACATTCGAACTGACATTGTTGTGTTTCCTTAGCTGCTGCTGCATTTGGTTGATCAAAGAGAACTTATACCGTAGCTAAATGCCCATTCTCTTCCAAGACGGTCTTCGTGGGTTGAATTCGGGCTCGGCCGGCAAGTCGCCGAGAGGATCAATGGGTCCCGCCAAAACTTGGCCGTCGCGCGACTGAATTTCACGATGATGTTAGTCTACATCACGCAAAGCACACAAGCACCTCAGTCTACCTTGATTATGGGGCCACGCTGACGGGCTAACGGAGGATACATCAGCGCCCTCGCGTAGGCCGATCCGGGACGGGAGAAAGCCGAGAGCTGCAGTCAACAAGGGGATGAGGGTTGCAAACGTTTAGCATGGCATTAGACTTGCTAGTCAGCTATAGGCAAAGCATACACTTTTAGCGTCTTTCTCTGTCTGCTGAGTATGTTCGGGTTGATCTACGATTTTACGGATAATCCCTTTCGAAATTAGGTCCGACTTGAGACTTTTGGTGCAGCCTTGCGCTACCGAGGCAGTGCAACCGACAAGTTAGAAGCATAGCCAAAGTACACAAAGAACTAGGTAATGTACCCGAGAAAAAAGGCCAAATAGCCTCGGAAATGCTCGCATAGTCCACTGCTCTTCGCCCTTCCGCGTCCATCACTTTCGGATCGGCTTGGTGAGTCAACAAAATGCGCACAACCTTCCCGTGCTCCTGAAACGAAGCCGCATGCAGTGCTGTCCACCCTGTGCCTGGCAAACCACATCAATTGTTTGTCATTTTTCTCACTACTCATGCGGCATATAAGGATCAAAACATTGAGCAGATACCTTCGTTTCTAGCGCATACGTCAGCACCTTTCTCAAGCAAATAGATGACCATGGAGTCATTTCCCCACAGTGCCGCAGCACATAGTGGTGTCGTGCCATCTTTGAATCGAGAAAGACCAGACATGTCATTTGGTCATCTGTACATTGAATGTGATAGCCTCGAGAATCGAAAAGTCTACCTTTCCCGGGTGCATCAATATGCGCGCCTCTGTCTAGAAGAAACTCCACCTGGAGACCATGAAATACATGGTAAAAGGGTTTTCCATCAGCACGCTGTACGTGACGCACCATTGCACGCGAGCCATTAGCTGCTGCCTCCGCGAGGTCAACATGTGAGCGAACCGTCCCTTCCTCAGTCTGCTGGTCGTCAATATCCGACATGGTGGTGCTAGATCTTGGAGGCACTGGCAGAATCGTTTCCAACAATCAATAGCTTGCTTTGCTTCCTGTGGCATCCGAAAAAACGGATAGACGACGCTTCAAAGAGGGGAGTATGGTGTGGTCACCTCGTTAAATCTGGTAGACTCCATAACTCTGTTACGAACTCGTCAAATTTTCAAGACACTTGGCGATCGACACTCGATACACGTTCGTTCCGTGCATTGTCGTCTTGCGCCTTGATGAGTTATGAAGATGGCGCTCCACGAAACTGGGATCAACAATCAAATTACCCGCCACGTCAAGTGAAACTTCAGTCCCCACGTGCTGGTAGAGTCCCCACTAGATTGTGGGCAAAGCAAATTGTGGCGTTAATGAAGCATTCCTCATCACATAACAGCAATTTCATGATGCTTACGTACAAATTTTGGCCATCCTGGTACAATGTCGCCATCCATGACAATGCGGTAGCTCGTAGATACACAGCTATCGTAGTGCTGACGGAAACTCGGATTGCCGACGCGAGGACCACCGAAATTGTACATGTTGACGTCGATGCTGAAATTCACTGCAAGATCATAGGCAGCTAAGACTGCAAGAGCACCACCCATGCTGTGACCAGTGACATACACTGATACGCCTGGGTTTTCATCCAGGATGAGCCGTGTCACTTCTTTAAGCTGGTCTCGAATCGACTCGTATGCAGTCCAAAATCCTACGCGATAAACGTACAAAACATGAGTCAAACTACTTGAGTAAAGCAGCATATCCGTCGGACAAAGAGCTGGTACCTCGGTGCACTCGCGGCAACGCCATATTAAGAAGTGGGATCTTTGCTGCAAAATCCTTCGTCTTTTCAAGACAAGACTTTCTCCAGCGCAGTCCTCGAGATTTTATCCACAACACCGTTTGGTCCGCACGGAGGTTGCTCTTCCAGTTTTCTTTGCTGGTGGTGCCTCGAAATGATATGACGAGACGTTGGTGGTCTTCTTGACTCCATGCGACGACGACATGTGTGTCCGTTAGGTCGCTGCGTAGATGAGTAATGAGCTCAAAACCATGTTGCTCAAGGGAAAGCTCACCATATCCCGACGACGACGGACATCCAGGGGGATCAAAGTAAGCTTGATACGCCATCTCAAGTAACCATCCAGCCGTTTCAACGCAGAACAAATTTGAATCGGGTGTAAGGAAGCCGTAAGAGTCCACGCGTGGCTTTTCACTGACGTGGAACGCCGTAGACGCCAGCAAGCTGGTGCCGCCGCCAGCAAGTGGGGGTAAGTGCACAAACATGACAAGGTACACGTACACTGACAAGAAGAGGAACTTGCTCAGTGACGGATGGCCAATGTGCATCTTGGCAAAAGTATGCACTGCGTCCTGAATGAATGCATCGTAACCAATAAAGTACCACGTTTCAGCCAAGTAGAAAATCTGAAGGGCTAAGAGTACAAACACATAGATGAATATGAGAAGCGTCTCGAGCACCAAGAACCGGTACGATAATTGTTTGAAGCGAGTTGCCATGTATGGCAACGCTTTCAAATGCTGGCCAGATCGCGCCCCAACTGCCATTATCCAAACGAGCCAAACTAGCACCAACCCCGTGCGATTGAAACCAAGGAGCACATATAACTCGTCACGACGAAAGTCGAGCATTGTTTTCACTCCGAAAAAGAACTTGGGCATTCGCAGGACAGTCATACTCGTGTCTACTGCAAACAGTACCAAACCAAACATGAGCTTTGGAACAAATGAGTATTTTCGAGAGGAAAAGTCGTTGCTGTGCTGATCCATGAGACTCAACCAGAGTGCGTAGAACGAAGCCTCTGCGAACGACTGGCACGTGATCGACACGAATCGAGTTCGCAAACTCACGGAGGTGTACAGCTCAGAAAGTGCGCACACTGGATTCTGCCATAGCACAAGCACAATGCCAACACCGAGCAGCCACTTTTGCACGGTAAGAACTCGACTCCATGATCCATTATGAAAATTCAACACCGAAATGAACCAGCAAGGAAGCGCTAAGATTGATGCTAGCACCAGCACTCCACGAACAGCGACTTCGCCGACATGGATTGCTGGCTTCCTGCAGAACATCAACAACGAGCTAAGATTCCAAAGTGCAAGTACAAACAAGTAACAACAACTTAAAGAAAGGTTAAACGTACGAAAACGCAAACAGGTAAACCACGTCCTTGCCAAAGACATTGGGATAAAGTCCTTTGAAGGTCACAACAGCAACATACGCATCATAACCTCTTCCGCCCTGTAATGTAAAGCGTAGGTCAGTCATTCCTTTCAGTAACGTATACACAAGTTCCTTCTTACCAATTGGTCAACGTCTTGCGTTGTTTCCAGCAATCTCACAACTTCACACGGTCCATTGGTTCGACACTCCACCCAAATACTCTGGTTGCGTTCATCTACAACGAGATCCTTCGCAATTGGGGTCATGTCGTGACTAATTCCATACAGTCTAGCATCATAGGACAAAACATAGCCTGCATCTTGATCGATATTTCCATTCTCCATCTCCGAGATACTTGCTGTTTTATTGTCAAGCTCATTTTCCAACCTGTTCGCATCTCGGTCCATTTTCCAAGCTGTTTCCACGCGTTCTGGTTCTTGGAACGTATGGCGTTCACTAGACGGTAGAAACGTCGTCAACATTGAAGCATTCACGTGCTTTTGAACATCGAGTTTGATCTCAATTGAGTCAGCATGTTTTGACACATTAGCCACATAGGCTGTCCACCGAGCAATATTGTTCATCTTGTCCACTTCGATGCACGGCTCTCTCTTCGCTTCACCTTGGCACAATTCTCCTGGCAATCCTACGGTCTAAGTTAAAGTGCATAAGGCACAATGTCAGACTTCGAAAATCCTTTCAATCAATTCACATCGAATTCAATACTACCGTTTCCAGGTATCCTTTACTCTGAAGATAAGGCAGAGCCATGGCAATCAGAAACACTGCATATGTGATCCACAGCACCGCTGTAGCAGCGCGCGACGACAGCGTCTCGAGTCTAATTTGTGGCTGGTTCTGATTCTCATCTGAGTCGAAGGCGCGCGCCTCTATTCCCAACAAAGACGCAGAGGATGACGTCGTTGGAAGGCGCGTGTGCATCTCATACGAGTCACGGAAAAGCTCTGAAGATGCGTAGCCTCTAGATTGAAACAGCAGTGGACGATACACGCGCTCATCGTCAGTCTTCCTGTTTGGATTGCGCATTCTGGAGATCTGATGCAAGAAGGGATGAAAAAGGTTTTGGCCAATGAGCGATCGTAGAACTCGGCAAGAAGCTCAAGTTGAAGTTGACTTCAACTGCGCGCTAAAGGAAGTGTCCCCATTGGTCATCGTGGGAATGAGTTGCCTCTGGAATTCGAGTTTGTTCGAGCTGCTGGGTCCGCGTGGAGAAAGACTTTTGGTCAGTGGAGGTTCTCACACATTTGTGGTAGCTTGTGGCGGGTCTCGTGTCCGGTGCGAAGGTCAAAGAGGCAGGAGTCGATGGCGCTTCTTGTGGGAAAAATGACATTCCATCGGACACTCCGTTTCCTGTCGTAGGGAGCTGCATTGGAACAGAAAGCGGCGTGGAAAAGGCGCTATCATATGACGATGCAGCAGATGCGAACGGAGTCGGAAGACCGAGACGGCTGTCAAGTTGCTGAATGCGTTCATGAGCGGTGAAAGGCGCCACTGATGGACTATATAACTGCACGTGATGTCCGCCAAAGAGGTGAGCAGTATCCGTTGGCCATTTCACGAATTCGTGCATATTCTCACGACTTGACCGAACTTCAAGCACGCCCGACCAACCTGCGCCCGGCTCGAGATTCATCGTTAACGAAGCTATTACATAGATCTCCCAGCTCGTCTGAGTGAGCATTGCGATCTAAGACATGGTGAAAACGAAGGAAAGGAGTCAGTTCATGGTCTGGATGAGTATTGAGGAATGGACGCGAATAGCATACATGAAAGTGCGTCGGGAGATCAAGAAGCAGCTCGGGAACGGCTGCAATCTTAGCATTCAGGTCATGGAGAACACGCTGACAAACTCCGAGCTTACTTTCCTTTAGATCTTGCGACTTTACACGCCAGAGCACGCTCGAGTTGGCGCTAGGATTGAAATGAAGCACCAAATGATGGTTAGAAGCGAGGAGATTGCAGATGTGTAATGGGTGCATGGATACCTTTGCCAGCAGTGTTGGAAAAACGCGGCAGTGGCAAACTGAAGTTGTGGCAGCTGAAGAAGTGTATCGAAATGAAGGACATAACGGTCACTGAATGCCAGACGGATTGACGTGTTTGACGCCCCTTCTGCAGGAATGTCGCTCACTTCGTCACCATCTCGAATGGACTCTTGAGCGAGCACTGTTTGCACAAGGAAGCGGACCTGAGTGAATTTACACACGCGAAAGCGCTTTTGAGCTTTAATCACACCAAAAGGTGGCAAGCTAGTGCTGCCTCCGCTTGTACCGACGCCAACGGTCTCGCCAGCACGTAATAAGCGCAATTTGTAGTCGTTACAGCCGTCCACGCACTGAAGAACACCGACGCCTCCAAGCGGACACAGTTGAATTTCCAGATCATTCAAGGCCCAAGTGGTGAGATTGCAGCAACTGATCTCGAGCGCAACCACCTTTTCATGTCCTGAAAATGGACGGTCATGAGCGATTTGGACGGAGACAGGGTCCGCACTACCGGACACAGTAACCAACTTCTTAAAAGTTTCGTCTTGCACGATTTCCAGGCAACCAGTTTCACGATTTTTGTCAAGCTTTTTCCGTGGCAGAAAGATGTCCAATGGGTCAAAAATGGTTTTCAACAAATGGGGCTCAAACTCCTGAAGTACTTCTGTTGGCGCAGGGGTTGACAGGAGCAACATGACGTCCTCAATACTGCAGACGATATCCATAATCAGCAAAGTTAGTCCCTACTTACATTCTGGGGGAAAATATCTTCTTGAACGTACACACGGTAGAGCTGCGACGTTATCGCTGGCGATATCCCTGATGCTAAGAGCTCGGCAATCATCTTCCGGCACATCTGGAGAAACTGGGGTTGCTTGTGGGGCTGGAATTGTGCTAACAACGTGATGCAGTCGCCCAATACCATCAGAGCGTCAACGTTGTTGGCATCACCCGCACATTTACGACTTGCAGATGTTCCCTCTTCACTAGCACCACTACATCCAAGCAATCCGCTGTCGAAAGTTACGCCTTCGATTTCATCGTCGTCATTCCAGATAGCGGTGAAGAGTCGATCAGTCTCACGCCGAAGCTCTCGCACCAAAGTGTCAAAAGGAACATGGGAAGCATAACTACGATGAAGACGAACACCGATCCAAAGTACCTGAAGTCGAGCACTCTGGGATACAATTTGATCCATAGCTGGCAATAGCTCCTGCTCAAAAAAGTCGAGCGATTCGCGAAGCGCAAGCGCGGGGTGAGCAAGCATTCCCTGAAAATGTGACGTCAGTAAACCTGTGTAAAACACGATGTTTTCGCTCATTTCGCAGGAACGATGATACGCCTTGGGAGAAGTTGTAGCAGAGCCACCCAATTTCAAGAAAAGCAGCCCTCGGAAGACTCTCAAGGCAATAAGCTGAGATACTTGATGCTCAACAGCTCCGCCTTTGGACGGTGATGGCAGCACCGTCGTATTAGAAAGAGCCTGACAAAGCGCTCGGAATACTTCAGATCCGTTGGTGCGCGGTGATAGTCTTGAAAAGCCTTTTGGCTGTCTAAAGAATGCCATTGCACACAATCCTTGGAGCAGCTGAAAATCTCGATTGGCAACAACGTGCTTGGCAATTGTGTCCATAAGGGTTTGCACAAGATCTCGTCGATCTTTTTCGTGATCGAGAAGATACAGTGCTTCAGCTGTACGCACGAAGAGTGACTGGCAGTTGACACCAGACAGCCAAGCGAACGTTTGGACAAGCATGATACAAAGATCGAGCTTAAGCTTAAGATTAGGTGCACCTTTGTCACTACTCTTGCTAGCAAGATAGCATTGGGCGATGAGATGGTTGGCGAGCTGAGCAGTCCAACGCATACGAGTGAACTTCTGTAAAGGGTGTGCCAACAAAATGAAAATAGCACGACACATGCAAGTAGCTTGTGTCAGCGACACTCGTCTCGATACCGTCGGAAATACCCAGGACTCGAGCACATCACTCACAAGTTCATCAACTCGAACGGACTTAGTTGATGTGTGAGGCTCATGATCGTCATCATCAGCATCACCATCTGCATCGTTGCAATCGACGTCTTCAGTATCAATTTCCATTGACGGCACACTCACACTGGGACACCGTGCGCCGCTGCGCTCCATCATCGTGTAAAGCAGCAAAGAGATCCACAGCATAGCATCCGCCTGTTGTTTTATGGGTAACGCACGTGCAACAGCAATCAACGCTCGAATTCGTGGGAATGCTTGCTTGTACATCAGGAAAGTGACGTCGTCTATGGGCGCTTGAACTCGGCCAGCGTCTCTATCGCTCGAAAAAGAAAACGCCACCGTACTCGAGCGTGCAAACAGCCTCGCTAAGACCGTAAAAGCAGTGCCTACGGCGCACATAGCACTGTGAGACTGGCCGTCAAAGGACAATGTCTGAAAAATCAGCTTCCAGCAGTCGGACACCATCGTCTCGACGTCCTGTTGGCAGCAAATTCGTGCCTCATGCGACTCAAATGGAAAGACAAACAATCCGTCTCCAGCGATGAAGATCGCAACGTCCAGTGTTAGTTTTGACAACGTTTCGATGGCTCGACAACGAACCTCAACATCTTCGTGCGTTAGGACAGCACGCAACTTGTTCATCGGTTCTTTCTCAGGGGACAGCAAGAATCCAAGCACAAGTGGCATTGGGATCACACTAAGCACTGAGACCGCAGCTGCCAAAGTTGACGTGTTCTCAGAACTACCCAACTCCATCACGACTGCCTCTAGAGCAAATTTCCAGACTTCGTATGTGGTGCATCTAGGAGCAGTTGCAGCAAGTTGAAATCCAGCCACTTTTACAACGGAACCCCCTTCTGGCTTCAAACATTCCTGAATACACACGACCATGCAGCATCTTTAGGTCTCCAATTTCTACTGGCTGCAAATTCATAGACGCCATTACCTTCACCCCGTCGCGGTATTCCCGCAAAGTCAGAGCATTGGGTCTCATGGACGCCAGCTGTAGCAGCTTTTGAGCTTGCGCCAACGTTCTTTTCGCGCTAGCAGTAGATTCTCCACCACCTCCCAAACTTTCTTGCAACATGTCACCTCCTGGAACTTTTATCCTAGCCTACGTCTTTTGGCTGTTGATCTGAAATGGCTACATAG
>NQFO01005269.1:0-11114 GCA_003991265.1 Pseudoperonospora humuli | reverse complement strand
AAATATTATACGTGATGGACATCGCATGGAAGTGTACGACGGCGTTCGTGTTGGGTGCCGCGACGCATTATTTCATCTCCTCATACTTGCTTAGAGAAAGCGCTCCGCTCAGCAAGAAATCCAGCACCAGCAGCAGTAATGACAATGATGACGCCGTCGAGTCTCGCTCTGGAGCGTCGTCCTGCTCTTCCTCTGACAGTTGGGAGGGCGAGGACTCGGCAGCTTGGGTACCTCACAAAATGGTCATGTGTGTGCGCACGGACCTGAAAATGGGCAAAGGTTAGTACTGACTTAAGATACCAAATTGAGGGCAACTACGTGAATGCATAACTACGGCTTGTTTAGGCAAAATTGCTGCACAGTGTTGCCATGCGACGTTGGGAGCGTACAAGCGCGCACTGAAGCGGACGCCGAGCGCTGTTCGTGCCTGGGAGATGCTAGGCCAAGCCAAGGTATGCCTTCGAATAGACTCAGAGGAGGAGATGCTCGCTTTGGCTGAGAAGGCGACAGAACATGGACTCGTCAACTACATCGTGGTATGCGAAGGGAAAATGAAGTGGCAAAAACTGAGGTGCTGACGAATTATTGTGATGTGGTTCTTGTGACAGATTGACGCCGGGAGAACACAGATCGCGCCAGAAAGTAAGACGGTGCTTAGTATTGGCCCGGCACCGTTGAAAGCTTTTGACGAGATCTCGGGGCACCTTAAGCTCATGTGAGAGCTTGGATTAACGGTTTGCTCCAACAAAACTATGAGAAATAGACCGGTTTTGTTAGGGTTTTCAATGTTTCCTGTTGTGATGACAGGTTAACTAAAGAGCGGCAACTTAACCCGTCGTTACAGAATCATATGCCGCGCGATTCTTGAGAATTCCACCACGTCTCAGCCCGTAAACGGTCAGCGCAATGCACGCTGCTGCAATGGCAGTTGCTAACGCTGTGGTTCCAATCGTCATCAGCACGTCTTTCGTTGTCAAATCGTTACGTGGGACACTGAGACCGGATGAGGCTGCTGCTACATTGGCAGCTGATATTGAAGTCTCAGTGCCATTATCGCCATTCATGCGACCAGCAGTCATCATTTGAGCTGTGGCTACGCAAGCCAAAAACTCGTTCTTGGTAGTCCACCACTTAAGTGAGCACAATGTATTCGCGTAGCAGACTGCGTCCTTGCAAGGTTGAGCATTGGGCGAACGAGCCTTCATGTTCCAGTAGTAGTCCCCTACTAGGCTTAGGTTTTGTTCTGCACGTTCGACGAAGGCCGAAAGCTCTGTCAGCGATAAATTCTCAAGACCGTACGCCTCGCTCGCCTTAAACAGCAATTTCCAATCGAGCTGAGGTTCATTTTTCGCAATATCCGTGGCATACACGGCGTAGTCTAGCACCTCGTACGTCTCGGTGTCGTACTCCCAAACCATAAAAGATGGGTTGTTGCCAAAAAGGGGAGAGATCGATCCCGAAATGTACATTGGCATCAGCTGTACGATGTCGTCCTCGCCAGCGGCTCCTTCAAGCGATACCACAGGTACACGAAACTCGACACTGTGCACATGACCAAAGAATTGTGCCTTGACCACATCAGCATACTTGCCGACAATATTCTTGTACTTGGCAATATACTTCGTGTGCCACTGTGGATTACCTCCGTACGAGTCCACGATAGGAGCAATGTGTCCAGCAATATACGCAAGTTTGCCAGCATCCTGCAGCTCAGCAAGTGTCTTGTCTAACCAGGCAAACTGTCCAAACGGATCTGGCTGGTTCGACGTGTCCGGGAAATGACTTGGCTAGACATTCACACAAAAGATCATCAGCCACAATATCAATTCATCATTCGTGCTATAGAGCCACCGTACCGAGTACGGCACAGTGTTCAGCGTGATCACAAGTAGCTTGTCATCAAAAACGTAGCTCAGATATCCACGTCGGTTCAGCATATCCATGTTTACAGTCGAAAGCGAGTCCACCCACACCCCTGAGATGAGCTCAATGGACGGGTTCGTCACCGACTCCGGATCGGTCACCTCCATATGATAGTCCGGGTCTGCCATCAATAAGAAACAACAAATTAGCCTCTTACTTTCACAAAACAGCAGCATCTACATCTACTCCTTCGTACTCCCATCAGCATTGCCAATAATGGCTGTAGCCTCTAGCATCCCGCTCTTTGGAGGATAATAATCCTCCATCGCATGAACGTTCGCCTCCACAACTCTTGCAATATAGTCATCATCAAAAGATCCGTGAACTGCGTGGTCTCCCGTGTACAAGAAAATCTCTGGGTCGTCTGCCACGTGCTCTTTGGCGTAAACCAGCGCAGAGTCCAGAAGTGCCAAAGGGGCATCGGCAAAGTAGCGAATAGGGATACGAGCGTTATCTGCCGACGTAAAAGACTTGGAAATATTCAAATGAACATCCGAGAAGTGCAGGATGTGGCCTGTAGATACTGCAGACGTTTGAGTCACAAGTACCGTAGCACAGCCAAGCAAAGCCAGCGTCAGCATTATCGAATCGGTTTTTGCGACTTTCAATCGGGTACAAAATGTATAAATAGCTGAGAGCCGATGTAAAATACGTGAGGCCAAAAAGTCACATATGCGAGTCTATGTAGCCATTTCAGATCAACAGCCAAAAGACGTAGGCTAGGATAAAAGTTCCAGGAGGTGACATGTTGCAAGAAAGTTTGGGAGGTGGTGGAGAATCTACTGCTAGCGCGAAAAGAACGTTGGCGCAAGCTCAAAAGCTGCTACAGCTGGCGTCCATGAGACCCAATGCTCTGACTTTGCGGGAATACCGCGACGGGGTGAAGGTAATGGCGTCTATGAATTTGCAGCCAGTAGAAATTGGAGACCTAAAGATGCTGCATGGTCGTGTGTATTCAGGAATGTTTGAAGCCAGAAGGGGGTTCCGTTGTAAAAGTGGCTGGATTTCAACTTGCTGCAACTGCTCCTAGATGCACCACATACGAAGTCTGGAAATTTGCTCTAGAGGCAGTCGTGATGGAGTTGGGTAGTTCTGAGAACACGTCAACTTTGGCAGCTGCGGTCTCAGTGCTTAGTGTGATCCCAATGCCACTTGTGCTTGGATTCTTGCTGTCCCCTGAGAAAGAACCGATGAACAAGTTGCGTGCTGTCCTAACGCACGAAGATGTTGAGGTTCGTTGTCGAGCCATCGAAACGTTGTCAAAACTAACACTGGACGTTGCGATCTTCATCGCTGGAGACGGATTGTTTGTCTTTCCATTTGAGTCGCATGAGGCACGAATTTGCTGCCAACAGGACGTCGAGACGATGGTGTCCGACTGCTGGAAGCTGATTTTTCAGACATTGTCCTTTGACGGCCAGTCTCACAGTGCTATGTGCGCCGTAGGCACTGCTTTTACGGTCTTAGCGAGGCTGTTTGCACGCTCGAGTACGGTGGCGTTTTCTTTTTCGAGCGATAGAGACGCTGGCCGAGTTCAAGCGCCCATAGACGACGTCACTTTCCTGATGTACAAGCAAGCATTCCCACGAATTCGAGCGTTGATTGCTGTTGCACGTGCGTTACCCATAAAACAACAGGCGGATGCTATGCTGTGGATCTCTTTGCTGCTTTACACGATGATGGAGCGCAGCGGCGCACGGTGTCCCAGTGTGAGTGTGCCGTCAATGGAAATTGATACTGAAGACGTCGATTGCAACGATGCAGATGGTGATGCTGATGATGACGATCATGAGCCTCACACATCAACTAAGTCCGTTCGAGTTGATGAACTTGTGAGTGATGTGCTCGAGTCCTGGGTATTTCCGACGGTATCGAGACGAGTGTCGCTGACACAAGCTACTTGCATGTGTCGTGCTATTTTCATTTTGTTGGCACACCCTTTACAGAAGTTCACTCGTATGCGTTGGACTGCTCAGCTCGCCAACCATCTCATCGCCCAATGCTATCTTGCTAGCAAGAGTAGTGACAAAGGTGCACCTAATCTTAAGCTTAAGCTCGATCTTTGTATCATGCTTGTCCAAACGTTCGCTTGGCTGTCTGGTGTCAACTGCCAGTCACTCTTCGTGCGTACAGCTGAAGCACTGTATCTTCTCGATCACGAAAAAGATCGACGAGATCTTGTGCAAACCCTTATGGACACAATTGCCAAGCACGTTGTTGCCAATCGAGATTTTCAGCTGCTCCAAGGATTGTGTGCAATGGCATTCTTTAGACAGCCAAAAGGCTTTTCAAGACTATCACCGCGCACCAACGGATCTGAAGTATTCCGAGCGCTTTGTCAGGCTCTTTCTAATACGACGGTGCTGCCATCACCGTCCAAAGGCGGAGCTGTTGAGCATCAAGTATCTCAGCTTATTGCCTTGAGAGTCTTCCGAGGGCTGCTTTTCTTGAAATTGGGTGGCTCTGCTACAACTTCTCCCAAGGCGTATCATCGTTCCTGCGAAATGAGCGAAAACATCGTGTTTTACACAGGTTTACTGACGTCACATTTTCAGGGAATGCTTGCTCACCCCGCGCTTGCGCTTCGCGAATCGCTCGACTTTTTTGAGCAGGAGCTATTGCCAGCTATGGATCAAATTGTATCCCAGAGTGCTCGACTTCAGGTACTTTGGATCGGTGTTCGTCTTCATCGTAGTTATGCTTCCCATGTTCCTTTTGACACTTTGGTGCGAGAGCTTCGGCGTGAGACTGATCGACTCTTCACCGCTATCTGGAATGACGACGATGAAATCGAAGGCGTAACTTTCGACAGCGGATTGCTTGGATGTAGTGGTGCTAGTGAAGAGGGAACATCTGCAAGTCGTAAATGTGCGGGTGATGCCAACAACGTTGACGCTCTGATGGTATTGGGCGACTGCATCACGTTGTTAGCACAATTCCAGCCCCACAAGCAACCCCAGTTTCTCCAGATGTGCCGGAAGATGATTGCCGAGCTCTTAGCATCAGGGATATCGCCAGCGATAACGTCGCAGCTCTACCGTGTGTACGTTCAAGAAGATATTTTCCCCCAGAATGTAAGTAGGGACTAACTTTGCTGATTATGGATATCGTCTGCAGTATTGAGGACGTCATGTTGCTCCTGTCAACCCCTGCGCCAACAGAAGTACTTCAGGAGTTTGAGCCCCATTTGTTGAAAACCATTTTTGACCCATTGGACATCTTTCTGCCACGGAAAAAGCTTGACAAAAATCGTGAAACTGGTTGCCTGGAAATCGTGCAAGACGAAACTTTTAAGAAGTTGGTTACTGTGTCCGGTAGTGCGGACCCTGTCTCCGTCCAAATCGCTCATGACCGTCCATTTTCAGGACATGAAAAGGTGGTTGCGCTCGAGATCAGTTGCTGCAATCTCACCACTTGGGCCTTGAATGATCTGGAAATTCAACTGTGTCCGCTTGGAGGCGTCGGTGTTCTTCAGTGCGTGGACGGCTGTAACGACTACAAATTGCGCTTATTACGTGCTGGCGAGACCGTTGGCGTCGGTACAAGCGGAGGCAGCACTAGCTTGCCACCTTTTGGTGTGATTAAAGCTCAAAAGCGCTTTCGCGTGTGTAAATTCACTCAGGTCCGCTTCCTTGTGCAAACAGTGCTCGCTCAAGAGTCCATTCGAGATGGTGACGAAGTGAGCGACATTCCTGCAGAAGGGGCGTCAAACACGTCAATCCGTCTGGCATTCAGTGACCGTTATGTCCTTCATTTCGATACACTTCTTCAGCTGCCACAACTTCAGTTTGCCACTGCCGCGTTTTTCCAACACTGCTGGCAAAGGTATCCATGCACCCATTACACATCTGCAATCTCCTCGCTTCTAACCATCATTTGGTGCTTCATTTCAATCCTAGCGCCAACTCGAGCGTGCTCTGGCGTGTAAAGTCGCAAGATCTAAAGGAAAGTAAGCTCGGAGTTTGTCAGCGTGTTCTCCATGACCTGAATGCTAAGATTGCAGCCGTTCCCGAGCTGCTTCTTGATCTCCCGACGCACTTTCATGTATGCTATTCGCGTCCATTCCTCAATACTCATCCAGACCATGAACTGACTCCTTTCCTTCGTTTTCACCATGTCTTAGATCGCAATGCTCACTCAGACGAGCTGGGAGATCTATGTAATAGCTTCGTTAACGATGAATCTCGAGCCGGGCGCAGGTTGGTCGGGCGTGCTTGAAGTTCGGTCAAGTCGTGAGAATATGCACGAATTCGTGAAATGGCCAACGGATACTGCTCACCTCTTTGGCGGACATCACGTGCAGTTATATAGTCCATCAGTGGCGCCTTTCACCGCTCATGAACGCATTCAGCAACTTGACAGCCGTCTCGGTCTTCCGACTCCGTTCGCATCTGCTGCATCGTCATATGATAGCGCCTTTTCCACGCCGCTTTCTGTTCCAATGCAGCTCCCTACGACAGGAAACGGAGTGTCCGATGGAATGTCATTTTTCCCACAAGAAGCGCCATCGACTCCTGCCTCTTTGACCTTCGCACCGGACACGAGACCCGCCACAAGCTACCACAAATGTGTGAGAACCTCCACTGACCAAAAGTCTTTCTCCACGCGGACCCAGCAGCTCGAACAAACTCGAATTCCAGAGGCAACTCATTCCCACGATGACCAATGGGGACACTTCCTTTAGCGCGCAGTTGAAGTCAACTTCAACTTGAGCTTCTTGCCGAGTTCTACGATCGCTCATTGGCCAAAACCTTTTTCATCCCTTCTTGCATCAGATCTCCAGAATGCGCAATCCAAACAGGAAGACTGACGATGAGCGCGTGTATCGTCCACTGCTGTTTCAATCTAGAGGCTACGCATCTTCAGAGCTTTTCCGTGACTCGTATGAGATGCACACGCGCCTTCCAACGACGTCATCCTCTGCGTCTTTGTTGGGAATAGAGGCGCGCGCCTTCGACTCAGATGAGAATCAGAACCAGCCACAAATTAGACTCGAGACGCTGTCGTCGCGCGCTGCTACAGCGGTGCTGTGGATCACATATGCAGTGTTTCTGATTGCCATGGCTCTGCCTTATCTTCAGAGTAAAGGATACCTGGAAACGGTAGTATTGAATTCGATGTGAATTGATTGAAAGGATTTTCGAAGTCTGACATTGTGCCTTATGCACTTTAACTTAGACCGTAGGATTGCCAGGAGAATTGTGCCAAGGTGAAGCGAAGAGAGAGCCGTGCATCGAAGTGGACAAGATGAACAATATTGCTCGGTGGACAGCCTATGTGGCTAATGTGTCAAAACATGCTGACTCAATTGAGATCAAACTCGATGTTCAAAAGCACGTGAATGCTTCAATGTTGACGACGTTTCTACCGTCTAGTGAACGCCATACGTTCCAAGAACCAGAACGCGTGGAAACAGCTTGGAAAATGGACCGAGATGCGAACAGGTTGGAAAATGAGCTTGACAATAAAACAGCAAGTATCTCGGAGATGGAGAATGGAAATATCGATCAAGATGCAGGCTATGTTTTGTCCTATGATGCTAGACTGTATGGAATTAGTCACGACATGACCCCAATTGCGAAGGATCTCGTTGTAGATGAACGCAACCAGAGTATTTGGGTGGAGTGTCGAACCAATGGACCGTGTGAAGTTGTGAGATTGCTGGAAACAACGCAAGACGTTGACCAATTGGTAAGAAGGAACTTGTGTATACGTTACTGAAAGGAATGACTGACCTACGCTTTACATTACAGGGCGGAAGAGGTTATGATGCGTATGTTGCTGTTGTGACCTTCAAAGGACTTTATCCCAATGTCTTTGGCAAGGACGTGGTTTACCTGTTTGCGTTTTCGTACGTTTAACCTTTCTTTAAGTTGTTGTTACTTGTTTGTACTTGCACTTTGGAATCTTAGCTCGTTGTTGATGTTCTGCAGGAAGCCAGCAATCCATGTCGGCGAAGTCGCTGTTCGTGGAGTGCTGGTGCTAGCATCAATCTTAGCGCTTCCTTGCTGGTTCATTTCGGTGTTGAATTTTCATAATGGATCATGGAGTCGAGTTCTTACCGTGCAAAAGTGGCTGCTCGGTGTTGGCATTGTGCTTGTGCTATGGCAGAATCCAGTGTGCGCACTTTCTGAGCTGTACACCTCCGTGAGTTTGCGAACTCGATTCGTGTCGATCACGTGCCAGTCGTTCGCAGAGGCTTCGTTCTACGCACTCTGGTTGAGTCTCATGGATCAGCACAGCAACGACTTTTCCTCTCGAAAATACTCATTTGTTCCAAAGCTCATGTTTGGTTTGGTACTGTTTGCAGTAGACACGAGTATGACTGTCCTGCGAATGCCCAAGTTCTTTTTCGGAGTGAAAACAATGCTCGACTTTCGTCGTGACGAGTTATATGTGCTCCTTGGTTTCAATCGCACGGGGTTGGTGCTAGTTTGGCTCGTTTGGATAATGGCAGTTGGGGCGCGATCTGGCCAGCATTTGAAAGCGTTGCCATACATGGCAACTCGCTTCAAACAATTATCGTACCGGTTCTTGGTGCTCGAGACGCTTCTCATATTCATCTATGTGTTTGTACTCTTAGCCCTTCAGATTTTCTACTTGGCTGAAACGTGGTACTTTATTGGTTACGATGCATTCATTCAGGACGCAGTGCATACTTTTGCCAAGATGCACATTGGCCATCCGTCACTGAGCAAGTTCCTCTTCTTGTCAGTGTACGTGTACCTTGTCATGTTTGTGCACTTACCCCCACTTGCTGGCGGCGGCACCAGCTTGCTGGCGTCTACGGCGTTCCACGTCAGTGAAAAGCCACGCGTGGACTCTTACGGCTTCCTTACACCCGATTCAAATTTGTTCTGCGTTGAAACGGCTGGATGGTTACTTGAGATGGCGTATCAAGCTTACTTTGATCCCCCTGGATGTCCGTCGTCGTCGGGATATGGTGAGCTTTCCCTTGAGCAACATGGTTTTGAGCTCATTACTCATCTACGCAGCGACCTAACGGACACACATGTCGTCGTCGCATGGAGTCAAGAAGACCACCAACGTCTCGTCATATCATTTCGAGGCACCACCAGCAAAGAAAACTGGAAGAGCAACCTCCGTGCGGACCAAACGGTGTTGTGGATAAAATCTCGAGGACTGCGCTGGAGAAAGTCTTGTCTTGAAAAGACGAAGGATTTTGCAGCAAAGATCCCACTTCTTAATATGGCGTTGCCGCGAGTGCACCGAGGTACCAGCTCTTTGTCCGACGGATATGCTGCTTTACTCAAGTAGTTTGACTCATGTTTTGTACGTTTATCGCGTAGGATTTTGGACTGCATACGAGTCGATTCGAGACCAGCTTAAAGAAGTGACACGGCTCATCCTGGATGAAAACCCAGGCGTATCAGTGTATGTCACTGGTCACAGCATGGGTGGTGCTCTTGCAGTCTTAGCTGCCTATGATCTTGCAGTGAATTTCAGCATCGACGTCAACATGTACAATTTCGGTGGTCCTCGCGTCGGCAATCCGAGTTTCCGTCAGCACTACGATAGCTGTGTATCTACGAGCTACCGCATTGTCATGGATGGCGACATTGTACCAGGATGGCCAAAATTTGTACGTAAGCATCATGAAATTGCTGTTATGTGATGAGGAATGCTTCATTAACGCCACAATTTGCTTTGCCCACAATCTAGTGGGGACTCTACCAGCACGTGGGGACTGAAGTTTCACTTGACGTGGCGGGTAATTTGATTGTTGATCCCAGTTTCGTGGAGCGCCATCTTCATAACTCATCAAGGCGCAAGACGACAATGCACGGAACGAACGTGTATCGAGTGTCGATCGCCAAGTGTCTTGAAAATTTGACGAGTTCGTAACAGAGTTATGGAGTCTACCAGATTTAACGAGGTGACCACACCATACTCCCCTCTTTGAAGCGTCGTCTATCCGTTTTTTCGGATGCCACAGGAAGCAAAGCAAGCTATTGATTGTTGGAAACGATTCTGCCAGTGCCTCCAAGATCTAGCACCACCATGTCGGATATTGACGACCAGCAGACTGAGGAAGGGACGGTTCGCTCACATGTTGACCTCGCGGAGGCAGCAGCTAATGGCTCGCGTGCAATGGTGCGTCACGTACAGCGTGCTGATGGAAAACCCTTTTACCATGTATTTCATGGTCTCCAGGTGGAGTTTCTTCTAGACAGAGGCGCGCATATTGATGCACCCGGGAAAGGTAGACTTTTCGATTCTCGAGGCTATCACATTCAATGTACAGATGACCAAATGACATGTCTGGTCTTTCTCGATTCAAAGATGGCACGACACCACTATGTGCTGCGGCACTGTGGGGAAATGACTCCATGGTCATCTATTTGCTTGAGAAAGGTGCTGACGTATGCGCTAGAAACGAAGGTATCTGCTCAATGTTTTGATCCTTATATGCCGCATGAGTAGTGAGAAAAATGACAAACAATTGATGTGGTTTGCCAGGCACAGGGTGGACAGCACTGCATGCGGCTTCGTTTCAGGAGCACGGGAAGGTTGTGCGCATTTTGTTGACTCACCAAGCCGATCCGAAAGTGATGGACGCGGAAGGGCGAAGAGCAGTGGACTATGCGAGCATTTCCGAGGCTATTTGGCCTTTTTTCTCGGGTACATTACCTAGTTCTTTGTGTACTTTGGCTATGCTTCTAACTTGTCGGTTGCACTGCCTCGGTAGCGCAAGGCTGCACCAAAAGTCTCAAGTCGGACCTAATTTCGAAAGGGATTATCCGTAAAATCGTAGATCAACCCGAACATACTCAGCAGACAGAGAAAGACGCTAAAAGTGTATGCTTTGCCTATAGCTGACTAGCAAGTCTAATGCCATGCTAAACGTTTGCAACCCTCATCCCCTTGTTGACTGCAGCTCTCGGCTTTCTCCCGTCCCGGATCGGCCTACGCGAGGGCGCTGATGTATCCTCCGTTAGCCCGTCAGCGTGGCCCCATAATCAAGGTAGACTGAGGTGCTTGTGTGCTTTGCGTGATGTAGACTAACATCATCGTGAAATTCAGTCGCGCGACGGCCAAGTTTTGGCGGGACCCATTGATCCTCTCGGCGACTTGCCGGCCGAGCCCGAATTCAACCCACGAAGACCGTCTTGGAAGAGAATGGGCATTTAGCTACGGTATAAGTTCTCTTTGATCAACCAAATGCAGCA
>NQFO01005266.1:0-16683 GCA_003991265.1 Pseudoperonospora humuli | reverse complement strand
GGCATATGACATCGATTCAACTTATCTCGACCTCTTTGCGTCTCACGGCTGGGTCTGTGTCCGTCACCTCTTGTCACCCTCCGAGCTACGCGTGCTACAGCATGAAAGCACTGCTCTCTATTCATGTCAGTCCGCCGAGTCCATCGCTGCCCAGGGCTGTGTCATGGACGTCCTGGCGCAATATCCGGTGCGTTCAAAACAACCATTTGCTGTGTATTTTGACTTGGAGTCTTCACTGAGCGCAAGGATTTGGATAGATGCAAGATTCCGATAGGGCGCGAGTCGATTCCAGCTGCTACTTGAATGCTCGAGCCAGGGAACTGAAGGGCGGGAACACCGATGACCAGAGAGTGTTCGCCTCGTTACTGTTTGAAAAGCTTCCGACGATCGCGGAACAGATGATGGCAGCATGTGATAAGTCCGAGGCGTTGACAGGCATCTTTTTTTTTAATGAGCACTATGTTGTGAAACCCCCGAAGAGCCACGTGGAATTTCGCTGGCATCGCGATGACGACGAGCAACTTGCCATGTGTGTGCATCGAGAATCAATCCGCACGTATGTATCAGTGTGGTGTGCTTTGGATGATGTGACGAAATCGAATGGTGCGCTGCAGTTTGTGTCGCTGGATGTGTTATCAAATTTAGAGGAGGAAACTATTGGGAGCCTGCAGCCTCATGCGTGTGCTCCAGTAACTGCTGAAGCTGGGGACGTGCTCTTCTTCTTGTCGAACGTGTGGCATTGCTCGTCGAGTAACGAGTCGGACAGTGTTCGTCGTGCGTTCTACGCACAGTACTCGAGAGAGAAGATTACGTCTCGACCGAAAGATCCATCGCCACTGAGTTTTGCCATCCCATGCAAAACTGCGGCATCTATGTCGGTAGTGAGGGGGCCCGCTGGGGGTATTAGAGATGGAAGAGTTAAGAAAGCCAGACATGATGAGTCGTTAGATGCGTAATTGGTTATATGGCGAACGATACATGCCGAACGAAATGGCAGCGAATGTCTCTTCATTCTCGGATAGAGCATAGCGCTGATAGTAGCGCTAGGATCCAGCGTTCACACGAGGTATCGCTGTAATACTTCAATCAGGCGACACTTCCTGTCGTTGAGCCATTACTTTATTGAGTCTGACAGTGAAAGCTTTGATAGTATGTATGCCTTAGTTGCCCGTAACGCCGTCGAGGTAGTATGACAAAGTCTGTCGGGAAACTCATTCAGACAGGAATAGAGAGGTTGATGATGGCCTTACTAAAATATCGGAAGCTCTGAGGCTATTACTAACAGACTGTTTCGTAAATCTCTGGTGTGTCAATACAAAGAAAAACTTGAAGTTTATTTGCCAGATGCAACCACACGACAATGATGATGACGCGCAAAAGAAAAGCCAGATAATCATGTAAGCACCGATATCGATTTCATCGGGTTTTGCTGAGAACGACCACCACTATAGCTGCGAAGGTGATCTCCGTTCGTAATATAGCATCACGTCTGAATTTCTCTTGCTCAAATTGGAAATTAAAATCAATTGTAGAAGAAATAAACAGCCGGCGTAATGCGCTGCTTTTGTATCCCAACGTTGTGATGTGCGGTACTTGAAGCATAAGCTGCATGACAAATAGCAGCTGCGTCATAAGCATCGAAGCCTCGATTCGCAAGCTTCATACGCATATTTACGACTTTTGACTTCAGCTATGGTGCTTCGACAATTTGTGTCGTATATGGCAAGGTTTCCAAAAAAGGGGATATTGCACATTGTCATTTCGCCTCCCCTTTCGCATTGCGACGAAGATGGGGCTGGAAGTGAAAAACTCCCACGACAGCAATTGCGACAGGGTGTCGCATGATTCCTGTTTCTACATCATTACTAATAAACATATGGAACCACAGTACTTCCATTCGATTCGCTGTAGTTCATAGTCGTATATCAAAGCAAACCAGCTTAATAATGTCTTGAAAAAAATCAAGCTGAGGCTAGCGGATCCACATGCGACAACATTACGTCATTCAATACGCATGATAGGGCTGCCGCTGACACGGCAGGTGACTACAATCAAGGCGAAGAAGATCAACCACTTCAAGGAAACCAAAGAAGAGGGATGCTGCGCAGGAGCTGAAAATCGGAGAGGTCAAGTTTGAATTACAATACGACGACGCCGCGAACAATTTGAGATATGTTGGACCGTAATGAGGTCTCTCATCCCGCTTCAACAAGCTCATGTGCTGGCAATGGCAAACCACTTTCACAACTGATGCTGGACAGTCCGGCAGTCTTCCACACGTTTTGACCAACTTGATTGATTTTACAGAATTAATCGGCTGAGCCAGTCCGCGGAACCCATCCAGAGAGATTTGCGCGTTTTCCACCATATAAAAACGCAGCACTTGTCTTCACTATGGTACGTCGAATGCGACATGAATTACGGACTATTAATCGTGTGCATCGGAGTTATAATGATTTTGACAATCTTTTTACATGACTGCAGACCAGTCGTCATAGTGCACGATACGTACTCCAACCACAGCCGTCAATCTCCTTGTACACTGTATTCATTGTGCGCGGAAAGTAAGGTAGGTGACTCGCTCCTATATTCTTCGATCGAGAGGGTAGGGCTATACAGTTCTCCCTAACCTCCTCGTCTCAATCCAGACCTGCAAAGGGGGTGACATTCCTACAAAAAAGCTGCAATTCGTAGCACCCCTTCCCCCCCCTTTACCATCTTTCCATCTATCCCCCTTCCTCAATTTAATACATATCAACTATCATTCATTCTGTAATTCGCGCTTAGAAGCTCAAGTGAAGGTTCAATGATGATGCAAGCCAGCGCTCCTCGCTACAATCTGCCAGCCCCACACGCCGATTTAATCTCCAACTCCGTCAGTCTGGGCAACAAACACTCTTCTATCGTGCTGCCGCGAGGCCATGATCTGGTCAAGTATCTAGAGCAACTGATCCCTGCTACCACTTCCACGCAGTCCCACACGCAGCAGCTACAGTCATTCAAATATGCGCACCAGCCCGCGACAAAGGACGTCACCAACACCGCTGCATCCTTTGATGCCGTGCGGGCTCTCTCCTCGTTGCCGTACCAGCAGTCGTCTCAGCTCCAGACGCAGGCGCGCATCTCCACTTTGTCCCAGTACATCCACGCCAACTCGCGCTATGAAACGTCTCCAGCGGCGCAAGTGCCAAGCCCCTCGCTGAACATGCCAAGCTCTCCGCTTTATCACTCTGACAGCTCAAATAACAGCAACGTTGGTGTGAATCACATCACATCAAAGGGCTTGAAGCGCGCAAAAGAGGCTCGTGTATCCTGCCCGCGACGTCGTCGTGGTACAAACAGCATTAGCAAGCGCTGTCAGGTCGTGGACTGCGACAAGATATCAGTGAGCCGCGGCCTGTGCCGTGGACACGGAGGCGGTCGTCGTTGTCAACACGCGGGCTGCTGCAGAGGCGCTCAGAGTCGTAGCGACTTGTGTTGGGCTCATGGTGGCGGCCAGCGTTGCCAGGTCAAAGGTTGTATGCGTAGCCGCAAGTCAAAGCTTCACTGCGTAGCGCATCTGAACTGGGAGGGTACAGCATCCGCGTCGCTTGCTCCAATCCGTCCCCAGTATGAAGCCTTACCCCGGCGGCACATGGAGTTGTCAATGCTTTCTGTACCCCAAATCGTATCTCCTTTGATCTCTACTGCTCTGACAACATCACCACGTCTCCCTAGTCTGTCGCAAGTATTGCGTAACACGCAGCAGTCTTCCACGACAGTCCAGAGCTAAACTACGGAGGCTAGTGAAGTAGAAGTAGCTTTTAATCCGGCGTTTATACATTTTTATTACTTTTAAGTGAATGTGTGAAGTGCCATAACAAACGGCATTTTCTGAAAATAATAGCCACCTTGAAGTAAGCTGTTCTCTGTATTAATCGACTACAAATTAAGAAATGCTATTTGAGACTCTTCTGCTCTCAAAAGCACAACTACGGTTGGAAAGCGCAAAAGCGACTCGGGACCGCGCTCATCGCAAGTAGCAGTGTTTCTTTTCTTTCTTTCGTCCTTGCTTCGAGCGATGAGACCACGACTGCAGTAAATTATAGTCTCCATGGAGCATTTCATGTCGATTGAGAAAGAACATGCGATGGATATAGACACTTTTCGTGTGAGCCGGGCTAATCGCGAGTTTGGACGACGTTATCCCTCCGCTGTTCAAAAAAGCGCGGCAGAAACAGACGAGTCGAATATTAAGGATCCGAGTCGGAGCTGACGGTGACGGTGACAGAGATTGAAACGCCGGCGCAAGCAGTCAAAGAAGGCTACGCCAAGAGCAAACGTACTCGATCGAGGCCACAGAAACCAGACGTCTGAAGTGAGGTGCTTCTAAGAGCAAGTTCATTAAGCTGTCTGTCGATAAAAAGTATGAGCACGCTAGTCACCTCTTTGTGAGCCAAGTAATAAGCGTCGAATACAGCGCGTCATTCTTGCTGTCTTGCTAAACTACGGAGAACGAGAAGAGTTCCAGCAAGAAGTTTTCCGAATTTTGTGGCTCTTCGTGGTTGCGTGGCAAACATCGTCATTGGGTTAGATGCTAGGATGCAGGCGCTAGACGGAGACGTAGGTCGCACCGTCAACATCGACATGGATATGAGAGTAGAGTAGTCGCCAGCGCCGGATACGCACACTCAAGTGTATGCGTCGTGGTGACTATGATAATGTCATACGCGGACACGTAGTGAAGATTGGCAGAAGCAAAAGAGCGTCAGTGTCCAAATTCGGTTCGCGTTCATGTGCCTGCGCAAGGCATTAGCAATCAGAGCCATCTAAGCGAGAGTCGCGTGAGGCGCAATTGAACTGGCAGCATGTCTCTAAAATCTCGTCAGCCACTCGATCGGCACGATCATGACCAGCATTTGCTTCCCACGCAGTAGCTGTGATGAAGTCATAGGCTCTAAGTGTGACTGACCTCCTACAACATCTAGGTGGATACTTTTCCTTCTTCATGTTTTTTTTATTCTTTCTGATGGGTTACATACACACGAGTCCATAGCTTCTCGATTTTGATTGGTGGATAGATCTTCGCCAGGAGGCGGCTGTTTGGCTGATGCATAAGGTTCGCTTGGGTTATACATCACTACTTAAGCGTGCAATATTGTCCAAGTGACATTGAATGAGTGCCATCAGCTTAGAACGAGGGCCTAAAGAAACAGCACCCCAAGTTCGAAAAGATCCTTGCAAAGATACCGTTGTTCATGACCACGCGCCATACAAAGTGTCTGGAGCGGCTGCAATACTTCTGGAGCGATGTGGCGTTTCAGGACGAGCAAGCTTGCCACCAGACGCTTTCGTTTGCTCGAAACTCTTCCCTACGCAAGACAAGAAGCTTTTGAACAAGAGTATGCGCGAGGGTGGAGTGGTGATGACGGCGGCGGATCCCTAACAAAAGGCGATAGAATACTATGGAGTGCTCCGCTGGGACCCTAGAGTGTAACGTCAAGTACTGGGAACGCGGCCGTCAACTTGCTGGCGCTGCTTGAAAGCGAGTTTCGCGTTGAGGGGCGCACAAAGGCGCTTTCAAATGGTGAAGTGAGTGGTAACGTAGTGAAGACTAAAAACATAGACAACATGGCCACGAGAACGTTTCCAACCAAGACCATCCTGGATAACCACTCAAACTTCCTCACGAAGTTGGAAGACGAGTGGGCTAATCTTCACCCGAGTTATAACAGACTTTACACACACGTACGACGTCGTAGTATCCAAAATCTGGAAGGCTCATTCGATGGCTCGTGCACCTTCCACAGAAGACGTACCCGCAGCAGCGGCAGTGGTGCCGGTTACGCAAAATTGTCTTGAATTTCTTTTTGCAACGCTTGCAACAAGGAGCATCTTCGTCACGCTCCCATACAGGCTGCGAGCTCAGATAGTTTCCTCCAGAGATCACTTTGTCTGATCCCAGCAGTGGTGAGCTTCCAGGAGTGAAATTGCAAAGATCTCCGTCTAACGAGCTCAAGTCGCCACTAACTCCGGCTGAGACCGATGTTGATCCCGATCTTGGCGAAGAGAACGAAGATGGTGGCGACGAAGTCCTCGGAGACTGGCATAACTTGCCTGCTCGAGCCTTCTTACTGCTACGAGGAGAAAGTGTATCATTTTCGTTGCGCAGCGCCGTTTCTGGAAGGTTGTAATTGTAGCAGCGGAATCGGCGCATCGTCTGCTTCGCCGCGTTCTCTTTGATCGCCACCTGGTGGTTCAACTTAGAAAGCTGTGACTCGAGATGGCGAAGCTCACGTTTGAATTCATCTTGGCGTGATGGCGAGCTTAAACGCTGGTTGCGTCGAGCCTCATTTACACGAATTGGGTTTGGCAACGTTGTAGAGCCTACTTCCTCTGCTTCGTCAATTTCCTTGTCATGAGAACCGCCCTTCATCTGCGCAACCACATTGAAGAGAGTGTTTTTGAGGCTGTTACTGCGTGAGCGACTCGTTAGCGACTTGCGTCGTCGCGGATTAGGCAAATTGTGCGATTGTGATGGCGCACCTGCCATTCCAGACGACGCAAGACTGGATGACGAATCAAAATTAGCGCGTTGCAGCATTTGAGCTACAGTCGTGTGCTCTCGAGGAGGGGACGAAGATGAAGTCGTAGCCCGCGCTGCAGCTCCCGCAGCACCCATAGCTACAATGCTAGCCAAATCATGAAAATCTAGAGACGCTGCGGTGGGACGCTTTCCACAACTGAGGGTTTCAGCGCCAGAGCTAGATAAAAGCCGCTTCTTGTCCAGTTCCTTTGACGGTGTACTTGGATCGTCAGGATACTTCAAGTTCATGCTTCGTGAAAGTTTCGCAATGTCAGATCGAAGCCGTGCTGCACGAAGTTCAAGTTGCTGGTCGCTGGTCAGTGCGGCATATAGACGCGAAAGATCAGCTTCTTGCTGTCTAATAAGCTGTAGCATCTCAAATTCTCGCTGCTGTAGACGCATGTGGCCAATTGCTTTCTGATACTGGCTGACCCAAAGTTGCATGACACGTACACGACACACGGGCAACATCGGTTCCATGCATGACGCGCTCCCCATCGATAAATGCACCTCCCCACCAGCAAACAAGGGGTTCAAAAATTGATCAGTAGTGGCTCGAATAACATCCCATACGCTGACGCTCGCGACACTCGACAAGAAGAGACGCCGCTCACACTCGGAGTTTTTCTGGAAAGTGCCATACCACGACGAGTAAACAGCTTCGGCAACGGAAGAGAGAAGCAATTCATTGAACTGGAAATGCGTCGGGAACTGAAGCGTAAGTTGATACACAGCATCGATGAATTGCAAGAAGATTGGTGACGTTTGATCGGATGTAGGATGTGAGCAGCGGCGCTGAAAGTTATGGCCAAATGAGCACCAATCCTTTTCACAGAGTTGTGCAAAACCTTCGAGCGTCCTGTAATATGGGTCCAACATTATCTGCGCCAAAGCAGAAAGCTGTGCCGTGCGGTCCCATCCGTCGCTGCAGTGTACTAGGACCGCATCGCCACGCTCGAGGTGCGTAGCCACTTCGGTTGCGCCTAAAAGAATGCTGCAAATATGCTCTAACCAGCGACTCTTTTGCACAGCGCCAAAAAAATTGGAGTCCTCTACTTCGTACAACGCCTGTGCCAGACCAGCAAGCGAGTTGCGGACTACGTGGATGTTATCAATCCCCATGAAAGTAATTGCGGCCGTCGGTATCCCATCTCGATCGTATTGCTTGACAGACTCGTGGCCTTTCCCGGCAAGAGCATTGCTCTTTGCATTAATTTCTGGTCGTGCATCAACAATGTGCAAGACACTGTTTTTCTTCTTTGGAAGAGCATGCCTCGATTTTGCAGCTTGATCCGCAGGAATAGCAGCATCTCGGATGGCCCAGATTAGTTTTTTGTCCTCTGGGTTCGTGCTGCGCAACACTCCCGTATTGGGTTGGCTGCTACGACACAATGGCGCTCCTGTGCGAGGGTGAATCCAGGTGAGAGCCGGAAAACGACCTTTACTGCGAAAACCGGCCGCGCCCTTAATTATCTCATCATTCAGGCAATCTGGTACCATGAGGAACGACGGATACGTGGGACATAACTGATAGTCTTCATTGAGTGTACATTTGCGCCAGCGAGGATGACTCATGGCGCCTTGTCGGGTAAACTCAGCTTCCGGATCGTACCGAATGCGCCTCCTTGCCGCGAGCTGAAAATGCTGCGGGGGTTTTCTCATTGACATTGTATGTGGTAGTTGGGGATACGCGGCCGGCCCGCTGTGTTGATGCTTGACGCTTGGACGTTCCATCGGACCACCGCTTCCATTCAAGACCAATCCACCAATACTTTCTTTCGTAAATGCGTGCTTCTGAAACTTGCTGAAATTTGCCGTAAGTGCTCGTGTCATCGGAGGCGGCATCGGCGAGCTGCTGTACTTGGGTGTATAATGAAGCAGGTCGTCCTCAAGTTGCATTTCGTCCGCAGTAGCTATTGTATGATTACGGTCTGTTGGAGAGCAGAAGCTGTTTTCAATGCGCAGCCAGTTAATCTCGCGCACGATATTGTGCAACATTTTAACACGTTTGAGCTCCGCCTCGCGAGAAAAATTCCGTACTGAATCCCGCAGCCGAGAAATAGGCGAAAGCGTCACGTGGTAGTGTCCAGCATCCATATTGTCTAAGATGAGTACTGTAACCACATTATTGTTACTGCGCTTTTGCTGCTGAATAGATGCCTTCAAAATCTTGCTAACCGGCAGAGTGTGGACATCTTCATGAAGTAAACCTCGCACTCTGCGATAGGGTACAAACCAAATGCGGTAGTTGGTCAGCACCAAGGTTGCAAGCACGCCCTGATTCGACTCGTTCACATGGAAAGTCACAGTCACCTCCTCCACCATGTGCAGCAGTTTTTCATGCCATGGGAAGAGACAATCCTTGGGTGTTCCAGCATGCATGGCTGTCAATTCATCCTGCCGCACTGCTACATCCGGATGCCAGCTCCGTGGCAAATGACAATAAGCCTGTTCAAACCTCGGGTTCTGCGGGAGGAAGACCTCCTGGATACTGGTGCCATATGGGTGATTCACCAGGTACTTGAGGTCCCTTTCTTCATACTGTACACTGCACAAAATGCGCCCTTGCGCTGCTGTTCCCTTGACTAATCTACACCAAATAAACACTGGTTTAATGTCCATTCCTTCCTTCATCGAAAGTTCACCAGATGCCACTAAAGCGCGGCTTTTCGTCTCTGATGATAAACCGCACCCATTCGAGTTAAGAGACCGGGAGCGCCTCTGCAAGTCTGTTGGGCTTGAATTCCTCGTCTTCTGTAGTACATTGTCGCTTCCATTGTCACAATCGTAGTTCCCCACTACCGTCGAGTTGTAGGCTTCAAGCTGTCGTACGTTGACACCTTTAGCTCCCGCGGATTGTCCGTTAGTGCTCGTGGATGGCGTCAGCGTCTCTGCGCGTCGTCGCTTGCGATTCTGATATTCGTCAACAATCTCCCGCCATTCGGGAAAGGGAACGCGTAACGCACCAAGTAAATCGCTCTGAGATAGTTCGTCTTTATCATATACTTCAAGCTCCACGTCCAAAGGGCCAGCGTGGGCCAGAGTAATGGATATTTCAAAATCCCAGCGGGGGTTGAGCGACCGCTTGACGCGGTGGGATGACGCCACCTCCTTCCCATCGTAAAACACACGCACAAACGGATCGCTCTTGCCATTCAAGTCGGTGGAGGCCAGCGCCTCAGCGCGAATGATGGTAAGCCGCATGAAAGAGTGCGAGAGTGCGGGGTTGCCCTTGGGGATTGCGGTTGTGGAATGACGACGTGAACCGACGCGGATGTAGGGTTTGTCCCGTCGCGGTTTAAATGCTTATTCGAAGGGTGTTCATTATGCCAAATAACAATCCTGGAAGGTGATGGGAATAATACTCAGTATAGTCACCAACATAAGGAGATTGTGTGAGGATTGCATCATGGGTAGGTGTGAACGTCGCGTACCAGCCTTCAACTTGATCTTTCAGTTGTCCAACCGTGATGGATATAATGAAGAGAAAGCCGGCGGTTGTTGACTGAAACATGAGTCACATAAACGGCGAGTCCGCAATGTGTCACTTGCTGATAGGTTGACCTTTTGGTAACAGAAACATGTTGAGAACGTCGCGATTAGTGCTCAGGAACTCGAGGACTTGGCTCTCGACCAAGCGCTTTGTAGATGGCTCTAACAAAGTGCCACCACGCCCCACACGTTCGTGTGTTAACGCCATTGCGCCCTTGGTGTCGCCAGTCTCCCTCATGAACGCAGCTGCATCCTCTGCAATGGAGCGTACCCCATTGTCCTTGGCTAAAAGTGCACAGAGTTTGGCACGGAAGATCGGGAAACGGTCGTGATACAAGGCACTCGTCCATGGTTCGGTGAAGAAGGATATCCAGTCGAGCACTTTACCCGCTGCATAAGAGGCCAGTGCACTGTTCAAATAGGTCTCATGCAACCCTACAAGGTTCTGCAGATCGCGCACGGATACAGTCTCGTCCCCTAAGTATTCCAGCCGGTTAAGCACTCCAACGTCGTCAAAGAGTAGACACGTGTATCGATAAGGTTTGCTGGAAGAGGTTGGAGTGTTAGAGCAAGAGTGGTCATCCATTTCGTGAGCATCACTTCCGATAAGACTCACGTTTGGTACTTGTGATGCTGTGTCAGTGGGCAATGGCTGTAGTGCTAACGTATTGGCGATAGCTGGTACACTAATTTGCACATAGTGCTTACCACCCATGATGACGGCACAACGTACGACTGGAGAACCCATTGCCGGAGGCGGAAATAAAGAAGCCTTTGTCAGCTGTGCGGGTTGTCCAGGTAACAAGCCAGCTTCAGACGGTACTTCAGGAACTGCCAACGGATCAAGGAGCTGAAGAAGTGATTTTGCTAGTAGTTCACCTCCTTCACGACTGCTGTAATTCTCATGCAGCTTGGCAGCGATAAAACGTCGTGAAAAGCGGCACAGCGATCCTGCTCCCAAAACATGTGCGTCCGTCGTTCGCATGTGTCCATCCACAACAAGGCGTCCGTCGTACACAAGTCCACTTTCGTTCACCGCTCGGAAAATGTCAGCATCACAGTCGTTATGCTGGCAACACAGCAGCCACGAGCACGGCATGAGTACTCCTTCAGCCATAGCACTAACATTAGCATTATCTCGAAGACCAGGGCTTGACCCCTTTCTTTCGTCCAAGGTTGAGACGACATGCACACCCTCCAGTTCGTCGTCATTTCCTGAAGCAGTTTGAATTGCAACAATCTTCATTGCAGCATGAAGCGAGACGCCGCTCTTGGTATACTGCTTTTTCAGTTCTGAGCGCACCACAGCATCTTCAAAGACGCCACCGCCTTGATCTCGTGCTGGAGAGATATGATGGATCCGGTCGCCACGAATTCCCCGAATAAGCAGCGCTTGGATGACTTGCAAGGCAAGCAACGAGCTGCCGTACACTATAATGGCCTCTCGAGGCTCTTCCTGGTCATTGTCGGCACTCAAACGTGTCTTTTGCAGTGCCTTGTGCAATTTTTGAGCTGTGGATGGATCTCCTAATGCCATCATTTGTCTTGGAACGACTGGAGGATAGTATGCTGCAGCAGTAACCTTCCCATCAGCTCCAGTTAAGTCTTCGTCGACAAATCGCGGGAACTTTCCAAGTGAAGTGTACGTGCCATCTTGTAGCCCCGTAGTTAGCGCTAGATAGTCGTACGGAATACACGAGCCGTCCTGAAGCACTACTGCCCGAATCTCACGATCTACACGCACCATTCGTCTCTCAACGACTCGTACATGTGTACGCAAACTGTATTGCTCTAGCTCCACCGCTGTGAATGTGCTCTTACGTGCAAAGTCAAAAGGTTGAGGATTCCGTGGGTCACACTCGCCTCCATCCATTGGCGCCACAGTCAGTCCATGAGGCGACACGAGCGTGAGATTCGAAAAGTGTAGGTATGGAACACTTGCAAGTCGAGCCAAGCAGCACAGTGCTGTATCCGAAGCCCCAACAAGCACCACGCGCTGGTTGATGGTGATCTTGGGCTCGGAGAGTAGCCGTTTGGGCAGTACAAACAGTGCAAAGGCCGCACAGACGGCAGCTCGTCGAATCCGTTCACGATCGTCCTTTACCTCCTCATCCACTTCTTCAATGGGTCCACTATCGGTCGTGGCCGATCTCAGCATCCCTCTTGGATTTGTGTGCACACCGCGGCGTGGAGGTGCGAGTACAAATTCCTGGAGTGCAGCGCTGAAGGACGTTGGCGTCGCAATGTTTGGCGTCATGGTCCCAAGCCCTGTCGGGACTTGAAAAAGGAGGCACGTCTTACGAAAATGCCGCATCAACTCGAGGAGCACAAAGCGAGAGCAGACTGCGAAGACGGGGTTCAAGATCAAATGACGGACAAATGCCAGATCTTTTGCGCGGTGAAGCTCCATGCGCGCTACGCGGTCGATATCAAAGTAGTGAGCTAATAAAGTCGCGACTTCGGGCTGTCGATCAAGCGCGATGAGCCCAACAACTTGATCGTTTGCACGTACGACAAAAGCCGCGTGTCGAGGTGAATCGGCCAAGTCAATTTCGGCTTCTTCGTTGGCTGATGCAAGATCGAGGGCTAAAGCTTGACGAGTTGGATAATCCAGTCCTTGTAACAGCGGCGCGAGCTCTGCGGTATCATCAGCGGGATTGACGTCACTTGGCAAGAAGCGTTGAACGTTAATCTGGACGGAATGAAGTACATGACGACCGTCGCTCGTATGGGGACAGAAGAAGGAGATGGCGTCACGATGAAGCACGTAGAGTGCATGCGTGAACGCACTTGTCGGTTGTGGCGTTATCTGGGAAAAGTAGGCAAGACAAGGAGGCTCTGGCGCATTTGTTGGCAAAGTCAGCAGGCAGTAGTCGCGGGTCGGGAATGCAGCAAATGCTGCGACCAGGAGATCGGCGGATGATGATCGCTCAAAGGCATCGTCTCTCACACAAAACAATGTGATTGCAAAGCAGTTGAAGTGAGCTTCGGCTCGCGCCAAGTCTGACAAAGTCTCAGCACCCGTGCGGTGTAATGCACGAGCCTCAGCTTCAACTCCACGCTGGAAAATCGGTGCAAGGAACGCTTGGGCTATTGAAGAAGGTGGTTGCAATCCATCTACGCGAACGATTTGTACGGTCGCACCCGAGACGCCACGGTGTGCTGCGAATGCAGTCATTACTCCATCACTATGCGCATGAAATTGCTCTAGTCGTGTCTGCAGTGTTTCCTCAGTGTCATCGCTGCGCTGGATGACGCGTGCTTGTACTTCGAGAGGGGGTGGATTAAACTCGACGTGATACGTTTTCCCAGTGTCGGGATCCACACGCCGCCCAGCAATACGGCGGACGACTTCTTTGTCTGGCACATCGAGTACTAGCAAGCAATCAGGAACAGCTTTGCCACCACGAGCTGCCAGTAGCGCCTCGGCCTGTGTAGCTGTGCGCGGAAAGCCGTCAAGCAACCACCCTCGGCTCTCACAGTCTGGCTGAGTGATCCGATCAAGCACCACGTCTACAATCAGTTCGTCTGGGACTAATTGACCTCCCTCCATGTAGACTTGTGCCTGTGTCCCTAAAGAAGACCTTTCTCGGATCGCCTGACGCAGCATGTCACCCGTCGATAAATGAACGACGCCAAGTAGTGCAACAAGCTGCTCACATTGAGTTCCTTTACCTCCAGCGGGGGGACCTGAGATGACCAACTTGGGTGGCATCAACTCGCCACGATTTATCAGGATGCGAAGCTTCTGTGCTGTCTTGATCATGCGGGTTTGATCAATCACGTGCTGTGCTACTACGTGCTTTGACTGCAGCCCATTGACTGCTACGATCTTGGTTTCAACACCATTTGATCCTGGAGCTGTACTGAATGCACACAAGACGGAGTCCAAGTGCTTGTGAAACGTAGCGAGGCGCTGGCGGATTGTTGCTTCAGTGTCGTCACTGCGTTGAATGAGACGAGCTAGCACATTCTCGTCCTGAGGTGGCGGATTAAACTCGAGATGGTACGTTTTGCCAGTCTCAGGGTCCACTCGACGTCCAGCAATCCGACGCACAACTTCATCGTCGGGGACATTAAGAGCAACAACTACGTCAGGGCAAAAGCCAGCGGCTAGCAGTGCCTGGGCTTGTGTTGCTGTTCGTGGAAACCCATCGAGCAGCCAACCCTGAGCTTCGCAATCGGGTCGTGCCAGTCTCTCGAGCACTACGTCTACAATCATTTCATCCGGTACTAACTCTCCAGAGTCCATGTAATGCTGAGCCTGTACACCTAACGGAGATCCACGTTCCACAGCAGCACGGAGTAAATCACCAGTTGAAAGATGGAGTACGCTGAATGCCTCGACCAGCAGTTCGCACTGAGTGCCTTTGCCACCTGCAGGAGGCCCAGCAATCACAAGTCGAGGCGGTGTGACTTTGTTTGCTTGCAGTGCCATGGCACTGCATTTCCCAAGGTCGTTTAATGCCTCAAGTGCAAAGCTGTCTTGCAGAGCAGAGACCTCGAGTTGATCAGAAATTGCAAGGAGACCCACTGCCCGAGTCTGTCCAGTACTGCCATTTGAGGCTGTCTCGGCGATAAGGCACACGTTGTGTTCATCTTGATCATGAATTAGCTCAGCCAGAAAGTAGTCGCCAAAGACGGAAGACACGCTTTCTACTTGCGCCGTCAAAATGGGCTCTAAGTCATCGTGGTCTTCCACTCGTGCACGGCGGACATGGACAGCAGGAAAGAAAGCGTCTGTCTTCGCTTGATACACTGCAAATTGCCGAAAGGTCTTTGCATTCTTCATAAATTGCTGCTCAAGTCGCTTCCATGCTAATGCCGATCCCTTTGGCACTTGTCGAGGTGTTGAATGAGGCACCACTTGCTCAAAAAACTTGGCCAACGTTGGCTCAGTCTTTGCAATGTCCACATCTTTAGGCAGAACGAGTAAACAGCAGCTTTTGTGCACCAAAGTGGTGAACATCGTGTGGAGGAGGTGCTTCAATACTGGCGGTCGACTTGCAGCCCCTGCAGTGGTTTGTCGTTGGGCAAAGTACGTCAAGAAAAGAAACGCAGAAGCCTGTGCAGCAAAGAGATACAGAAATTGAGTCCCTAGTGAACGTGTAGACAAACAAGGCAACGATGAACCTACAGGAGGAAGACCGTACTTCTGTTCAAGGAACGCTGGATAGCTCGTTACATTGGCTAATTCACCCGATGGAGAGCTGTCGAACGCAGCAAAGCCTAGAATTCGCTCCGGTCGAGTTGGATCCGTAGCTGTTAAGGCTAAATACGACGTCTCAATGACGGCACCTAGCATCGGGCGACCAAAGTACGTCCTACGAACGTCTTTACTGGGCGACTCCAAGTCGAGAATTTCGCTTTGATCGTATTCATCACTACGTCGAACTGCGTAAAACTCCATTTCCATGGCTACTTTCGTCTACGAGAGAGTCTTTGTCCAAGATTTGGGCACTGACCCTTGGTCTCTATTACACTGACCCTTGGTCTCCTTCCATGTGTCTGTTATCCTACTTGTTTCTACTGCTTTAGATGGTCATTTAGGATGGTCCTAGGAGGAATCGTTTTTGTGACCAAGTTGTTTATGCTTCTAGTCTTCTCTACGCAATAGCCATCTCCAGCCTTCTAAAAGTCTTCGTACACTAGCTCCCTCTTGAGTAGCGCCAGCATGTTGATGGCCGTGGTCTCAGTGCTTGACGTTACACTATGCGAGGTCGCAGCAGAGCACTTCGTAGCATTCTATCGCCTTTTGTTGGGGATCTACCGCCATTATCACTACTACGTTATCTTCTTCGACAGCTTCTTGTTGTGCTGAAGGTATAGTTTCAAACAAACGAAAGCGTCTGGTGGCTCTGCAAGCAGAGCTTGCTCGTCATGAACTCGTCCTCGTAAACTATTGTAGCGCGCTCCCACAACACCCGTGCCAACCCTTTCACCGGACTGTGCGCGTGTCCCTTTGATGCCCCGAACGTCACGCACGTCTCTTTCCTCACCGTCGGAACAATGCACTTCCAAAAGATCTTTCCACTCGAGAAACGTTCAGTCTGCGCTGAATTGCAGCAAGAACGCCACATTACTCCAGAAATACTGCGGCCGCTCCAGACACTTCGTATGGCGCGTGGTCATGAGCGACGGCATCTTTGCAAGGATCTTCTCGAACTCAGAGTGCTGTTTCTTCAGGCCCTCGTTCTAAGCAGCAAATCGCTTGTTTAAGCCAGCCATGTGATGGTACTCCTTCGATGTCACTTGCACGATATCGCTCGTTACGACGCTTAGGTAACGAAGATCAGCGTGTACATTCCAAGCGATCCTCTTTCTTCTTCATCGTTTCTTCTCCTTCTCTCGCCTCTTTTTGCAATTCCTCTTTGCTGCGAGCTAAAGACCTCTCATAGCATCAGCACATAGCACCAGCATTCCGTGTTCTAGTCCGACGACAACATCTGGCATGTATCCATAGACAACCGTAGGACAATCGGAAGACTTGGTGTCGGATCTCTTCTCGCTCTCCATCTATGGTCAAAACAACAAAACTGACGCATCGCACCCGTCACTCGTTGCTTGATCGGCAAAGAGGCGACGAGCATACTGGGGCTTTTCTTTCACCGACAGCTTCAAGAACT
>NQFO01005257.1:0-11563 GCA_003991265.1 Pseudoperonospora humuli | reverse complement strand
ACGCCATGGCCACGATGGACCTGGGAAGAAACGCGTGGGTGAGCACCATGACGGCAGCTTCAGCGTGTACACGTCGCACAAGATTCAGAAGCTACGTCGCCACAATGCGAGCTTCGTATCGGCGTTGCCTGATGCAGAAGTGTCAAAGTCTGTGGGAATCTTCCGAGGTGTTCATGTATACGTCGATGGGTATACAATTCCGAGTAAGGAAGAGATTCGACAGCTTATGTTGCAGCATGGTGGTGGCTGAGCATTATGAGACCAAGAGTGTGACGCACATTCTTGCCACTCATCTACCAGCGTCGAAATTGCTGTTACTTCAGTAAGGGACATTGTCGTTCAAGTGGTCGTTGGTCCTCTCATTAATCATATCACGAATCTTGAGCGTAGGAAGGCAAAGACACGAGTGCCCGTCGTGCATCCAGACTGGATCGTCCAAAGTATTGAGCACAAGCAGTTGCTGCCAGTGGACCGCTTTAAGTGTCAAGGCTTTACCGATCCGACCCAATGTCCACTCTTTCCTAAGACCACATGTGCTTCATGGCCAACACTTTGTGGACCAAAGAGTCGAGCGCACAAAGCTCCAAGTCTTAAGAATGATGCAGACCTCGTGTTGAACCACACAATCAAAGCAGTCACTGCTAGAGACGATCAAGAAGAAGAAGAAGAAGAAGAAGAAGAAGAAGGAGAAGAAGAAGGAGAAGACGTGGCTTTCGAGGACGACGCAAAGGGAGCGGTCGACGACGTCCTCTCCGGAGCGCAAAGTCGCACTTTGCAAACGAATTCAACGAGAGACGGACCGGCATTCGTGCGGCACTTCTTTGCCAAGTCGAGGCTCCACCATCTTGGCACGTGGCGCTCGATATTTCAGCAAAAAGCAGGCGAATTTCAAGCAACTTATCGCGGTCGTCCCGTGTCGAGAGCCCCAGCGTCGTCCATTGATCGAGTGCTTGTTCATGTGGACATGGACTGCTTTTTTGTTGCCGTGGCAGTGCGAGGTCGACCAGAGCTCCAGGACGTTCCCGTTGCGGTCGCGCACTCGGACAAGGCCGGTTCGTCGGAGATTTCATCGTGCAACTACTTGGCTCGTGCTCAGGGACTGTGTGCAGGAATGGCCATGCACACGGCCAAAGTCAAGTGTCCTCAAGTGGTCGTGCTGCCCTACGACTTTGACGCCATTGAACGCGTGTCGTGCCAGATATACGGCATTTTCTTTTCGTATACTCCGTTGGTGCAGGCAGTGAGTTGTGACGAAGCGGTTCTTGAGTTTGCCAAAGGAACGAATGGAGTAAACAAGGCGCAACGCATTCGTCACGACATTTACGAACAGACTGGATGTCGTGCCAGTGTGGGCGTCTCGTTCAATGCGCTTGTGGCCAAAGTGGCTTCCAAGAAGGCCAAGCCGGACGGAATTTGCCATGTGCGGGACCCGAAGGAGGCCGCAACATTCATGCAATCGCTTCAACTGCGCGACTTGCCGGGAGTTGGACGCAAAACGAGAGCGAAACTCAAAGCTCTTGGTGTCGAGAATGTTGAACAGCTAGTGCTGAGACCCAAAGGTGAACTCGTGCAATTACTGGGTAAAGCTTCGGGGGAAATGCTGTTTGATTACGCCCGAGGACGTGACGTGCGCCCCTTGTCCATGGAGTCAAACATGACGCGCAAGAGCGTGTCGGCAGTCGTGAATTTTGGCATTCGCTTTGACACGTGGCAAGACGCGACTGTGTTTTTGACCGCTTTGAGTGAGGAACTGAGTCATCGTCTTCGGAGTCTCAAGGTGCGAACGACGTGTTTGACACTGTTGATTAAGAAACGCGCACAAGGAGCACCCGTGGAGCCTTCCAAGTTTATGGGGCATGGCGTTTGCGATAACTTTTCCAAGAGCCACGTCTTGACGCAAGCAACGGACGATGAGGTTGTGATTGGCAAGATTTGCATTGAGCTGCTTCGGCAGTTGAATTTCCCGAGCAAAGAACTTCGTGGCGTTGGAGTGCAGGCTACAAAGCTGACGTCGGATCCATCGTCAAACAGGAATGAGCGAAGCGATCACGTTTTCAAGACGTGGTTGAAGGATTCTGCGCCACAAGGAGAAGGGATTACGTCGTTGCTACACTCACGACAAGAGTCAACCACAAGGAAACAAGAGGAAGCGAAGGCGGAAACGGAAGATGAGCACGTTTATGGAAACAATTTGACAAGGTTTTCACAGATCAAGTCTCAAGTGTTGAAAGAGCTACCAGAGCAGCTACAGCAAGAAATCCTGACTTGGTATGGCCAAGGAGCGCCATCGACGACATTCGTTCGAGGAATGGGTCAGCTGCCACTGAAGCGAAAGACCCATGGGAAAGTCCCATTACGACGACGACATTCAGCACGCAACATGTTTGATTCAAAGTCCAATAGTCGACTCGCACGTGCTCTTCACACTTGTGACGAGATACCGAGGAAAGCGGACGCCCTCGACGACGTTCGAATGTCCCAAGTTGATTCGGAAGTGTACGATTCGCTACCGTTTGCGATTCGTCAAGAGATTGCTCGATATGCAAAGAAACGCAGACCCACTTGGATGATCGCTTCAAGTTTAAGACCGAGCTCAGTATTGGACACAAACACTCGTGAGCAAAGTGGGAGAAAGACGGCGGCAGTTCCAGTTGTGGTGGCATCAATCGAAGATTTATATGCAAATCTTGTCGAGAGTCTTGATGGTGGAGCTGTCGACAAGGAGAGCAAGTACGAAGGTCCAAGTGACAAGATGAGAGCACAATCGGCAGCTTTTGACGCCATTTACTCGCGCATTTTGGTCGAAGTGGAGAAGCGCGCGCTTGACGAAGTCCTGCGGATGCTTCGTTTCGTTCGTCGTCAATGCTGTCGCACCATTCACTCGACGGAGCTCACGGTCGTTCTAAAGCGTGGCTTTAACCACGTTCTGGATCTTGTGACTCAAGAGATTCGACGACATTTCAATGGAAGGCTCTCGTTGCGACTCATTGCTCCATTTCCGTAGCTTGATGGTCGCAAGTCGTTGAAACGTGTTGGCGGTCTACGATCGACTCTTGTTCCCGTCTTGACACATGCCGTCGTGTGTCTTTCCTCGCTTTGGACGTCTAGTAAAGCCACTTGATCCCTTAATCATCTCTTGCGTCAACTAACGACAGGAACGACACGAGACGTTCGTAAGGACACGACGTCGGCATCATCCAAGTCCCCAGTGCACGTGACAAAGCCCTGCGTCATGATGACGAGCGTCAATCGACCACGTCCTCGTCCTCCTGACGCTCCCTTGCAACAATTGCAACGTCGTCATCCACGAGCTCAAGTCCATGACCAAAGCAAAGGCATCAATAGAAGAGCGTAAAGCACCAAATATAGTCCCATTGCCCCCTTGACGAGCGTGTGGAGAATCGCCATCATCATCATCATGACGCCCTCAACGACTGACCAAGTGGCAGTCAGAGGAGGAGCCATCCACTCGACAAATCCCATCTACGTCTCGACCAAATTCGTCGTTGCGGCAGCACGAGCGACGACTGCCCTTGCGTCTGCCCTCATGTTGCCCAACAACATTCACGAACTCAAGCCCCTCGACGACTCTTTCAACGGCCTCACGTCTCGTCCTCACGAACGTCGTCGTGTCAACTCACCACAAGCTCCAAGTGCGACCCATGCGAGTCCTGTGGCCATTGTGCACCTCAGTCCAGACGCATCACCGCATCCCGAAGCAATGTCTGCGCATGAAAACGTGACCAAACCTTCGAATACTTTGCCACTCGTTCGGAAACAAGGCGATGCTCCAACGTCAAGGCCACACAAAGCACCGGCACCTTGGAGTGAAGACCCAGAGGTTTTTCCCGCGTGGATCCGTGAACGGAAGGACTTTCAGGTGTTTTTCCCACGATTCTCCGACCACGTGATCACTGACGACGAGCTCTTGCAGCAAGGCGTGCCAAAGGACCCAAGCGAACGGAACATTGTCGAGTTGCAATGCATTGCACGCTGGATCATGAAGATCCCGTCCATGTCGACGTTTCTCGACCTGAATCAAGCGACCGAGATCGCAAAGCTGGCACAATACCGATCGTACCGTCCTCACGAATACGTGTTTCGAAAAAATGACATTGGAGACGCTTGCTATCTCGTCTTGAATGGCCAAGTGCATGTGATCGTTGACGATAAGAAAGTTGCGTCAATCACCAAGAATGCTGCCTTTGGGGACATTGCGTTGCAACTTGAGAAGGCCACACGGGGCGCCGACGTCAAGGTAGGAGGAAGTGCAGCGGTCAATGGCGGTCTTGGATGCGAAGTGCTAATGGTCACGGCGGAGGACTATCGCAAGACGCTGGCGAGGTGTCAGACGCGAAGACGGAAACACTTGATGAGCTGGTTGCACACGGAAGTGACGCTATTTCGTGATTGTGTCGAGAGTAAGCTCCACTTTTTCGAGCTCGTGGCAATTGACGTGGTACTCAAACAAGGCGAAGTGCTGTACGTGCAAGGAGAACCGATTGGGGCGTTCTACATTGTGCGCTCTGGTCGTGTACGACTGGAAGTCGATTTTCAGTATGAACATCGCCATCGCTGGCCTTCCGGCAAACACTCTTGGAAACAGCAAATCCACGCAGTGCATTCGCGCGTGCCGTTCCACACGGAGACAAGTGCGGGCTTTTTCGGCTTCGAGATGTTTGTCGAAGGCCAGCAATCGCGAGCTTACACCGTTGTGGCCGATTCAGCCAGTGTCGAGCTCACGGCCCTCAATCGCGTCGACTGTCTTTCGCCTTACTTTTCCTTTACCCCACGGGCATTGGATCGAATCCGTGACAAGAATGACGAGTGCCGTGACATGGCCCAACGAAAGATGCAACAGCAACTTCGAGCGTTCCATCGGTCTCAGACTACGGCATTGCAAACGGCCACCCCGTCGCCGGTCATTGTTCGGCACAAGTTTCCGCAATCGCACGAACCTCCAGCGTATCAGTTCCCGTGTCTACGTCCTGCAAAGTGGAAAGCTGCTAATGAAGTGGTGAGCGCTTTTCAAGAGGCCTGTCAGCTATAGCAAGATACACGCATGTCGAAGACGTCTGTATTTGAGGCTATAATCCTACGGACGCATTCATGTGTCGTCTTTGACCGTCGATCAGTGCGTATCAATGCAGGGCGACGACCATTTCCACTGCGGTCATTGTCACGACTGCAATGAGGAACATGGAGCTCGTGAACGCATGCGGCGCTGACTGAGACGTGGTTGTCGTAATGTAGCGGTCAGAGCCGTCTCGTGTTGGCGTTGTCGCTGTCGTGGCGGCGTCGCTGGCATAGAATTTGAGTGCTCCGTGTTCGCACGAGTGACTAGCAATGGACGCTTGCGTGACTTTTGTGGTCTTGGCAACGGCGTCATTGCAGTTTGTGCCTCGGTACGTCATGAACGTGGCTGATCCATCCGTATGCAACGACACCTTCATGCTCGAGACTCCGTTATCGGTGACCAAGCAGCTTCCGTCAGCTAGGAAAGCCACACCAGAGAGCAACTTTGTGCACTTAGTACCCGAGTCGTAGATCTCCATGAGCACATACGGTTTGCTCTCGTAGACAGACTCGGATAATGCGTCATATACTTTTGATGTGCAAATTCGATCCCAGTACAGATCTTCATTGGCAATGTTGACACTTGTGCACGTGGCGATAGCTGAGCAGGATGGAGGTGGGGATTCCTGAAAGCCGATTATGGTCGGGATGGAAGAACAAGTCGAGTCTGTATGCAGTTTGTAGACCGCTGACTCGCCATATACGACGTCGGAAAGCAGGAGGAAGAAAGCGACCAGAAGCGTCAAACGTCGCGACATTGGGCTCGTAGCGACCGCAGCAAAGTGGAAATGGCCGTGAAATCTTTGGAGACGGCGGTTCATCGAGAGTCACAACATGAAGCGTCTAGATTCAAGACGAGGATTACAAAGAGCGCAATGTTTGGTCACCAAATATGGTTCTAATCTGTCTACGAGAGCAAACCGTATGTGCTCATGGAGATCTACGACTCGGGTACTAAGTGCACAAAGTTGCTCTCTGGTGTGGCTTTCCTAGCTGACGGAAGCTGCTTGGTCACCGATAACGGAGTCTCGAGCATGAAGGTGTCGTTGCATACGGATGGATCAGCCACGTTCATGACGTACCGAGGCACAAACTGCAATGACGCCGTTGCCAAGACCACAAAAGTCACGCAAGCGTCCATTGCTAGTCACTCGTGCGAACACGGAGCACTCAAATTCTATGCCAGCGACGCCGCCACGACAGCGACAACGCCAACACGAGACGGCTCTGACCGCTACATTACGACAACCACGTCTCAGTCAGCGCCGCATGCGTTCACGAGCTCCATGTTCCTCATTGCAGTCGTGACAATGACCGCAGTGGAAATGGTCGTCGCCCTGCATTGATACGCACTGATCGACGGTCAAAGACGACACATGAATGCGTCCGTAGGATTATAGCCTCAAATACAGACGTCTTCGACATGCGTGTATCTTGCTATAGCTGACAGGCCTCTTGAAAAGCGCTCACCACTTCATTAGCAGCTTTCCACTTTGCAGGACGTAGACACGGGAACTGATACGCTGGAGGTTCGTGCGATTGCGGAAACTTGTGCCGAACAATGACCGGCGACGGGGTGGCCGTTTGCAATGCCGTAGTCTGAGACCGATGGAACGCTCGAAGTTGCTGTTGCATCTTTCGTTGGGCCATGTCACGGCACTCGTCATTCTTGTCACGGATTCGATCCAATGCCCGTGGGGTAAAGGAAAAGTAAGGCGAAAGACAGTCGACGCGATTGAGGGCCGTGAGCTCGACACTGGCTGAATCGGCCACAACGGTGTAAGCTCGCGATTGCTGGCCTTCGACAAACATCTCGAAGCCGAAAAAGCCCGCACTTGTCTCCGTGTGGAACGGCACGCGCGAATGCACTGCGTGGATTTGCTGTTTCCAAGAGTGTTTGCCGGAAGGCCAGCGATGGCGATGTTCATACTGAAAATCGACTTCCAGTCGTACACGACCAGAGCGCACAATGTAGAACGCCCCAATCGGTTCTCCTTGCACGTACAGCACTTCGCCTTGTTTGAGTACCACGTCAATTGCCACGAGCTCGAAAAAGTGGAGCTTACTCTCGACACAATCACGAAATAGCGTCACTTCCGTGTGCAACCAGCTCATCAAGTGTTTCCGTCTTCGCGTCTGACACCTCGCCAGCGTCTTGCGATAGTCCTCCGCCGTGACCATTAGCACTTCGCATCCAAGACCGCCATTGACCGCTGCACTTCCTCCTACCTTGACGTCGGCGCCCCGTGTGGCCTTCTCAAGTTGCAACGCAATGTCCCCAAAGGCAGCATTCTTGGTGATTGACGCAACTTTCTTATCGTCAACGATCACATGCACTTGGCCATTCAAGACGAGATAGCAAGCGTCTCCAATGTCATTTTTTCGAAACACGTATTCGTGAGGACGGTACGATCGGTATTGTGCCAGCTTTGCGATCTCGGTCGCTTGATTCAGGTCGAGAAACGTCGACATGGACGGGATCTTCATGATCCAGCGTGCAATGCATTGCAACTCGACAATGTTCCGTTCGCTTGGGTCCTTTGGCACGCCTTGCTGCAAGAGCTCGTCGTCAGTGATCACGTGGTCGGAGAATCGTGGGAAAAACACCTGAAAGTCCTTCCGTTCACGGATCCACGCGGGAAAAACCTCTGGGTCTTCACTCCAAGGTGCCGGTGCTTTGTGTGGCCTTGACGTTGGAGCATCGCCTTGTTTCCGAACGAGTGGCAAAGTATTCGAAGGTTTGGTCACGTTTTCATGCGCAGACATTGCTTCGGGATGCGGTGATGCGTCTGGACTGAGGTGCACAATGGCCACAGGACTCGCATGGGTCGCACTTGGAGCTTGTGGTGAGTTGACACGACGACGTTCGTGAGGACGAGACGTGAGGCCGTTGAAAGAGTCGTCGAGGGGCTTGAGTTCGTGAATGTTGTTGGGCAACATGAGGGCAGACGCAAGGGCAGTCGTCGCTCGTGCTGCCGCAACGACGAATTTGGTCGAGACGTAGATGGGATTTGTCGAGTGGATGGCTCCTCCTCTGACTGCCACTTGGTCAGTCGTTGAGGGCGTCATGATGATGATGATGGCGATTCTCCACACGCTCGTCAAGGGGGCAATGGGACTATATTTGGTGCTTTACGCTCTTCTATTGATGCCTTTGCTTTGGTCATGGACTTGAGCTCGTGGATGACGACGTTGCAATTGTTGCAAGGGAGCGTCAGGAGGACGAGGACGTGGTCGATTGACGCTCGTCATCATGACGCAGGGCTTTGTCACGTGCACTGGGGACTTGGATGATGCCGACGTCGTGTCCTTACGAACGTCTCGTGTCGTTCCTGTCGTTAGTTGACGCAAGAGATGATTAAGGGATCAAGTGGCTTTACTAGACGTCCAAAGCGAGGAAAGACACACGACGGCATGTGTCAAGACGGGAACAAGAGTCGATCGTAGACCGCCAACACGTTTCAACGACTTGCGACCATCAAGCTACGGAAATGGAGCAATGAGTCGCAACGAGAGCCTTCCATTGAAATGTCGTCGAATCTCTTGAGTCACAAGATCCAGAACGTGGTTAAAGCCACGCTTTAGAACGACCGTGAGCTCCGTCGAGTGAATGGTGCGACAGCATTGACGACGAACGAAACGAAGCATCCGCAGGACTTCGTCAAGCGCGCGCTTCTCCACTTCGACCAAAATGCGCGAGTAAATGGCGTCAAAAGCTGCCGATTGTGCTCTCATCTTGTCACTTGGACCTTCGTACTTGCTCTCCTTGTCGACAGCTCCACCATCAAGACTCTCGACAAGATTTGCATATAAATCTTCGATTGATGCCACCACAACTGGAACTGCCGCCGTCTTTCTCCCACTTTGCTCACGAGTGTTTGTGTCCAATACTGAGCTCGGTCTTAAACTTGAAGCGATCATCCAAGTGGGTCTGCGTTTCTTTGCATATCGAGCAATCTCTTGACGAATCGCAAACGGTAGCGAATCGTACACTTCCGAATCAACTTGGGACATTCGAACGTCGTCGAGGGCGTCCGCTTTCCTCGGTATCTCGTCACAAGTGTGAAGAGCACGTGCGAGTCGACTATTGGACTTTGAATCAAACATGTTGCGTGCTGAATGTCGTCGTCGTAATGGGACTTTCCCATGGGTCTTTCGCTTCAGTGGCAGCTGACCCATTCCTCGAACGAATGTCGTCGATGGCGCTCCTTGGCCATACCAAGTCAGGATTTCTTGCTGTAGCTGCTCTGGTAGCTCTTTCAACACTTGAGACTTGATCTGTGAAAACCTTGTCAAATTGTTTCCATAAACGTGCTCATCTTCCGTTTCCGCCTTCGCTTCCTCTTGTTTCCTTGTGGTTGACTCTTGTCGTGAGTGTAGCAACGACGTAATCCCTTCTCCTTGTGGCGCAGAATCCTTCAACCACGTCTTGAAAACGTGATCGCTTCGCTCATTCCTGTTTGACGATGGATCCGACGTCAGCTTTGTAGCCTGCACTCCAACGCCACGAAGTTCTTTGCTCGGGAAATTCAACTGCCGAAGCAGCTCAATGCAAATCTTGCCAATCACAACCTCATCGTCCGTTGCTTGCGTCAAGACGTGGCTCTTGGAAAAGTTATCGCAAACGCCATGCCCCATAAACTTGGAAGGCTCCACGGGTGCTCCTTGTGCGCGTTTCTTAATCAACAGTGTCAAACACGTCGTTCGCACCTTGAGACTCCGAAGACGATGACTCAGTTCCTCACTCAAAGCGGTCAAAAACACAGTCGCGTCTTGCCACGTGTCAAAGCGAATGCCAAAATTCACGACTGCCGACACGCTCTTGCGCGTCATGTTTGACTCCATGGACAAGGGGCGCACGTCACGTCCTCGGGCGTAATCAAACAGCATTTCCCCCGAAGCTTTACCCAGTAATTGCACGAGTTCACCTTTGGGTCTCAGCACTAGCTGTTCAACATTCTCGACACCAAGAGCTTTGAGTTTCGCTCTCGTTTTGCGTCCAACTCCCGGCAAGTCGCGCAGTTGAAGCGATTGCATGAATGTTGCGGCCTCCTTCGGGTCCCGCACATGGCAAATTCCGTCCGGCTTGGCCTTCTTGGAAGCCACTTTGGCCACAAGCGCATTGAACGAGACGCCCACACTGGCACGACATCCAGTCTGTTCGTAAATGTCGTGACGAATGCGTTGCGCCTTGTTTACTCCATTCGTTCCTTTGGCAAACTCAAGAACCGCTTCGTCACAACTCACTGCCTGCACCAACGGAGTATACGAAAAGAAAATGCCGTATATCTGGCACGACACGCGTTCAATGGCGTCAAAGTCGTAGGGCAGCACGACCACTTGAGGACACTTGACTTTGGCCGTGTGCATGGCCATTCCTGCACACAGTCCCTGAGCACGAGCCAAGTAGTTGCACGATGAAATCTCCGACGAACCGGCCTTGTCCGAGTGCGCGACCGCAACGGGAACGTCCTGGAGCTCTGGTCGACCTCGCACTGCCACGGCAACAAAAAAGCAGTCCATGTCCACATGAACAAGCACTCGATCAATGGACGACGCTGGGGCTCTCGACACGGGACGACCGCGATAAGTTGCTTGAAATTCGCCTGCTTTTTGCTGAAATATCGAGCGCCACGTGCCAAGATGGTGGAGCCTCGACTTGGCAAAGAAGTGCCGCACGAATGCCGGTCCGTCTCTCGTTGAATTCGTTTGCAAAGTGCGACTTTGCGCTCCGGAGAGGACGTCGTCGACCGCTCCCTTTGCGTCGTCCTCGAAAGCCACGTCTTCTCCTTCTTCTTCTCCTTCTTCTTCTTCTTCTTCTTCTTCTTCTTCTTGATCGTCTCTAGCAGTGACTGCTTTGATTGTGTGGTTCAACACGAGGTCTGCATCATTCTTAAGACTTGGAGCTTTGTGCGCTCGACTCTTTGGTCCACAAAGTGTTGGCCATGAAGCACATGTGGTCTTAGGAAAGAGTGGACATTGGGTCGGATCGGTAAAGCCTTGACACTTAAAGCGGTCCACTGGCAGCAACTGCTTGTGCTCAATACTTTGGACGATCCAGTCTGGATGCACGACGGGCACTCGTGTCTTTGCCTTCCTACGCTCAAGATTCGTGATATGATTAATGAGAGGACCAACGACCACTTGAACGACAATGTCCCTTACTGAAGTAACAGCAATTTCGACGCTGGTAGATGAGTGGCAAGAATGTGCGTCACACTCTTGGTCTCATAATGCTCAGCCACCACCATGCTGCAACATAAGCTGTCGAATCTCTTCCTTACTCGGAATTGTATACCCATCGACGTATACATGAACACCTCGGAAGATTCCCACAGACTTTGACACTTCTGCATCAGGCAACGCCGATACGAAGCTCGCATTGTGGCGACGTAGCTTCTGAATCTTGTGCGACGTGTACACGCTGAAGCTGCCGTCATGGTGCTCACCCACGCGTTTCTTCCCAGGTCCATCGTGGCCATGGCGT
>NQFO01005256.1:0-31497 GCA_003991265.1 Pseudoperonospora humuli | reverse complement strand
GATTAAACACTGATTGGCTTGTCTCGCTTACTTGAAGCTGGTCAAATACGACAAGTCACACGGGTTTGCCTTCGAGTATCTGGCCGTCCGAGACGAATGCGCTTTTGTCCCTGGCTGGTGCGATACGATATCAGGCTGACGGTAGCTGTTGTGTCGGCGTCTTCCATCTACAGTACGACAACGTGCGAAGTTGTCACGTTCTTGACCTGTCAACTTCATTGGTTGAGCCATAACAGAGTTAGTCGCATCGCCACTTTAATTCCTCAAGACTGAGACCGACTTGGGTACTCACCGAAGGGAAGTTCACATCGACCGCAAGCTTGACTGTTTCGTACTCCGCAGACCATTGCCGTCGTGTTGGCGCACATCCCGTCGATTGCGCTCTGCTAGACAGCTTGGAATTCCCTGTCCTTCGATTTCGACGGCGCTCAAGAAACAAATCGTTCTGGCTATTTAGTGACCGGTGAGATGACACAACTGTATTACAGCGACGCCGCTGACGTTCTGTGCTATCTGTCGGCAAATAGAGGGTCTCTTGTGGGAGAACTGCGAGCAAAATTGACAAAGAAATGTGAGACGGTTCTGAGAGCTGCAAAAATGACTTCAAGACACGTACAGTCTAAACTGCGGGTAGATGTGTGCTTCTTGCTCAGCAATCGATGAGAGCGAGGCGTTGACTTTGATTGTAGAGACTCTTGTTTCTCTTGAGCAAGCGCAAGTGATGGCGCGAATTCATCGTCTAACCAGTTCGAATCTCTGCAATTCAATGATGAAACGCTATCATCTCCTAATCCACCTTCTAGGTAAGTTTTGCTGTGTGTCGTGACAGCTGGTTCGCTATCGTCGCTAGCTTCTAGATCATCTGAATATGATGTTTCTGTCCCCCGATCAATCTTTGTACCACGTCGGTGCGCACAGGCAAAGCACACTATTTGTCCTTGACCGGTTTGCTCCACTCTGTAGTTCCGCGATACAATGTCGTGGCATTTGTCACACATCAACTACACTTTCACAGCACACATGAATATTTGACCTAGACCATCTCTGTTTCGTACATTCAGCAAGACGTACCGATCGGCAAAAAATGCACTTCGCCTTGGTCTTCCAAAGGGAGAAGTGATTCGTACAGGTACCACAGCGTCTCTCGCCTTGCAATTGCAATGCTTTCGTGAGTGTAATCTTTCTAGACTGCAACATCATGGTCGACATCTTGAAATAATGATTCATTAGCTCCACCATTCGCTTCGATTGCGCTTTCATAACTCGTGGAACTAGTACAGGTATATCGCGCTTAATATTGTAAAAAACAGTGGCAGTAAGCATTCCAAGTTGCTTTGTCTCCTCGAAGAACAGTCCACAATTGAAAAGCTCTGCTCGATTCACAGTGACCCCTTGCGCGTTCCAAGATGCGGGACATGCCGCATATTTGATCGAATTTAAGCACTTGGCCCAGCCACGACGTCCGTCTGTTGTCTTGAGTGGTTTCATGACTTCCAAGTAGCAAAAATCCAGGTCTTTGCCCAAGAAGCGACTCGGTGAGTGGAAAAGCGACCACCGAATGCACGTGCGATTCAATGGCCGCTGCTTTGTATGAGGCTTGAGCACAACCAAATTTCGCGACTCGGAAAAATCCAGCACCATCTTCACGTCGTCTTTTAGGTACAAGTCGGTGACGGCGTCTAGCGACCCGTAGACAACGAAACTTTCGAGCACTGTAACGTACTTGTTCTTGAGCTCAAGAGGTATCTGTCCTGCTCTAGCATCGCAAAGATGTTTTTGGGCTTGGTGGAACATGTCATCGCCTTGCTGGATGAGGTTCAGTCGCTCTCGTTCCGTCATAAGACCTCCTCTCGTCATTTTCTTGCGGCAAAATACCCAATGAGGAAACAACTCGCTGACTGAACGAACAGATGGACGTAAATCGTACCCAACTGTAATCAGGCTCTTGACTGCGATCATTCGACTTTCTTCCTCTCAGGACTATGTAGGTCTTTTGATGTTCTTTAGAAATCCAGGTCCTAAAGCTTTGAGTAAAGGAAGGTTTGGTCTTAAACGGCATTGGTAACACAAGCTGGCTCAAAGAAGTTAGAAACGGAGAATTGCATGGGAAAACAGTGAGTATTGTGTCACGAAAGCCGAGGAAACTGAAAGCAAAGAAGTTATCGAAGCCAGCGACGAAGGATCAGAAGATGTTGTAAATCCTAACGCATAACGGCCATTTTTAAGTAATAGTTCTTTCAAAAGCGCTGGTTCGCGTAGCAATTGATGTGTTAGCGAAGCGCATTGTTCCGAGATGATGTGCGTGGTGTACGGAGAGTGGAGCAGACGTGGCCAGTCCGGATTAAAGGTTGAAGCAAGAGCTGCAGAAGGTGCGACGGTGGTCTCCATGGACGAGTTCACGATGAGCAAGCTCTGCTCGCAGTGCCACCACACGTTTTCGTTGCTCCAATATCTTGCCATCAAGCACGACACGAGGATGTCAAAAAAGACAACACACGAGGGTTTGGCAGCGAATTCCCAAGCACAGTAAGAAGAAATGCGACGGAGTGCAGCGCTGCGACCACGCGGAGTGCAGCGTCAAGTACTGCGACTGCAACGTGAATGCGGCCATCAACATACTGGTGTTGCTCAAGTGCGAGCGATCATATCTGCCCGTACATGTTGAAGTTGAAGTTTTACGATAACGCAGCATGACTATTCGCTCCTCTCCCAACCGACTATTCGCTCCTCTCCCAACCGACTATTCGCTCCTCTCCCAATCGCTACCCACCAAAGCTATACCATCTCACAAATTATTGGCATCCACACAGTGCATATGCTGAATTTTACCCAATCCTAATTTTTGCCAAAGATTGTTCAAAAATGATTATCCGTGCGGTAAGTGACAGTGACAGCGACGACGACCTGGTGATCGCGGCTCCAGAGACTTCCTATCGTGTGTTTGACCCTCCAGATGTCGGCTCCGCCTCTGCACAAAGTCGTGCTGCTCGATGTGTGTGGCTTGCAGGGTGTGGAGCCTCGGTACTGCTGCTGCTCGTGGACTTAGCGGCCATCTTCGACCCTTCCCCCGATGTTTTCGCGCTACTTCCTCTGCTAGTGACGTTCGTATTTTACCCAGACACCATCATTCTTCCTCCCATTGCGTCAATACTTAACCAATTCGTAGGCTTGGCCCTCGTCGCCCTCTGGATCTACAGAAGAGAGACGAGTCTGGCCTCTAGAATCACTTCGCAATGGTTTTGCCGCACCCGCTACGGATTGTATACAGTAATGGCGCTACTTTGTCTGGGCCACATAGTGTCGTGTCTCTATCTACTCTATGCATTGTTGGAGAGCAATGGAGACCGTGCTACGTTCTGGCTCGGACGAAAGCATCTCAAAAAGCACAATACAAAGCCGTCCAGGCGAGTTTAACTGCGCAGTATTCTAGTGTCCAGCCGAAGCTTTATGCGCTCCAGCTACGAGCTTTGCTGCTTCGGGGTCTAAAACTTGGTCTAAAATGTCTTTGATGGAGTTGATCTGCATATTGTCAGCTTTCTTCCAGAGCTTGTAGTTCTGATGAGCTTGGTCCAAGATGGTTTTGAACTCGGGGCGGAAAACAGCTTCAGCGACGACTTCAAAGAATGGCAGTACGATAAACTCAAAGAAGCCGACCTGGTTACGCGCGCTGTTTTCGCTGTTGCGGTTCATGAACGGAGAGATATCCATGCCTAGAGTATGTTCGTCGTCTCCCTGCAGAAAAAACTCTTCGATAATAAGGTAGGACCAACGAGCGTGCAGTTTAAGAGCCTTGGATGAGTGACCGACGTCGGCGCACTTGATGACAATCTTCATAAGCAACATGGGTGAATGCTCGACTTCGGCATCTTCTTGAGAAATGAGAGCTGTCTTCAGACTGCCCACTAGCTGCAGATGTACAGTAAGATCAGTTGAAAGCACCATTTCGACGATAGCCTTGCGCACTTCACTGTATTGGCCTGGTGATAGTCCCACAAAAATATTAAAGAGTGGATCTTTGCTCAGGAAAAAGGCTTCAGCTAAGTGCATGCGCTCGAGGACAGAGGAGTCGCTAAATTCGAGGGCCAAGTCAGAGCCGCTCTTGATCATGAAATTGTTGTTTTTGCCCGGATGCCTGAAGTCGTGGATAGCAGCAGCAACAATCGCCGCAAACACTTCCTGATAAGTGAGCAAGTCCTGCAAGTATCCGTTATCCATGACAGAGATCAAGTACTCGACCGAGCTGACGACATCCGCTGCGTGGCAATTGTTGTGCTAGAGTCAGTCAGACAAGCAGAGAAAGTTGGCAAACCAAGTAAACGTAAACGACATTGTGCTCCAAGGAACGTACATAGGGGTTTCGATGGTAACCAATATCCAGAAAGTGAAGAAAGTTGGCCAAAGTTCCTTTGTTGACCGAGCAAAGTTCGAAAAGATTGTGCTGCTCAAAGGCAATGTACGTGATGAACGAAATGGGCTTGTTGTTTGTTAATCGCGCGACCCTGCAGAAGAAAAGAGTGAGCGTGCAAATGAGTGAATACATCAACAAGTGCAACACGTACTCGAAGGTATCGACACTCCAGCCATCGCGTTCCATTAATTCCCCAACAGCATTCAAGACTTCATCAGTTGGTGCAGTAACTTCTGGATGTAGTCGTATTTCAACGTGTCGATTGCTCCTTTCGGGGTAGACGCTCAAATTGCCGGAATTCGTCGTGATGCTTCTCTCAAACGATTCAATGGATCCACTGCTACTACCATTGCTAGAAGTTTCGGCATTATTCTGAAAAACTGCTGAAGCCCGGCGGTTGCGTGTGTACGACTTGTTCGCTAGAACTGTGGTGACCCACGATTTGATGTCTCCATCCAGATCACCGTCGCGATTCATTCTCAGCTGTTCATGAATGTCTGGTGCAAACAGGTTTTGACCTTTTCGCATTAATAACGTGACGATCCCGTCCAGATTTTCACGAAGTTCCGGCGACAATTCAGTTGCACGCTGAAGAGCCTTCAAATCCAGCAAAACTTTGGCCATGGGCGAATCAAAGTTCAATAGCAGACCACCATCACCATGACCACCTACACGTTCCTCGAGCATTTTCTTGAGGCTTTTGTTCTCATTGAGAATAATCTCTTTCTGTAAACGTGATGCACGAGCACGCTCTTCAACAATTTTGGCGTGAAGAAAATTCAATCTTAGAAAGCGGTCCGTTTGGCGCACACGCATAAACAGCACACCAGACACAGACACAAGTGTGAAGACGAGCAGGAACTTGTTGACGACAAAGAGAGTTGAGCTAGAGGCTGGGTACGATGTCGCGACCAAAATGCAGAATTCCATGTTTACCGTAAACGCCAAGACCACGTAGTGGAATGCATCAAGCTTAAACAGCGGTGCCGCAAGCAGTACGAGCAATGGCCGCAGCAGGTTCGTGTTCAAATGCGTCATTGGGATCGCCACTGCAAAGGTTCGAAACAATGTCATGTGAGTACAGTCATTTGTTGAGTGGCGGCATGGTCTACTCACCGCGGTTGATGTACGTGAGGACAAGATCTCGACCTGAAGCCTCGAGATTTGGGTAGATCCACCATTTGGTCGATCCGTCTAGCAAAACTGTGGTGACATTGCGTATCGCATCGAATTCATTATTGGACAAGGAACTTTCCGTGTCGGGGACCACATCGTTGAACGCAAGCGTGAAGAGTGAATCGAGGTCTTTGACAAAAGTGCGCGTGTAGTCATTTGCCTTCATCAGACCTTGTCCCAGAATGGCAGCAGCAAAGCAGTGAGTAATTAGACACAACAGTGTCTGCTCATGTCCAATGAACATTCGGCAACGACAGCTTGCTACCAATACGGGCACGGGGATGTAGACGAAGATGGAGAAATAGAGTCGCGATATGGAAACATGTCGGACGTCCGGGTCTTTGTCGTACAAATTGACCCAGTCAAGTGTGCTAAGCCCGATCCAAATTACCCAGCATATTAGACTCGCACACAGCGCTGGTGCCAGATTGGTCTCTGTATAGAAAGCTTGGAAATCAAGCTCTACAAGTGGAGCCAAAGTGAAGGAATTGGTGACATAGTGGAAACCATACTTGTCCTCCATAGCTTTAGTAACCTTGTTAGCTTCGAAACGATCAGCTGCTGACCTTGGAAAAATGAGTGTGGAGACTGGTATCCCCAATGAGCTGCGACGCGTCAAGGACGATTGCAATGTCATGCTCATTGTAGCCTTGGCGCTGATTAGCGGTGTCGTTGCTATCCGAATCAGCGGCAAGTGGAAAATGACTTCATGTAACTCCTCAACATTAACTACCTAATAATATGTTGTGCTTGCGATGCTCAGTATCGAGGATAAATCCTTTCTCGTATCCACGATTGCTTCACAAAGAGGCCTCTTAAACATCTCTGACCGTGTACCTACGTCCTCTTTATCTACTCCTGACGTGGTTACATTTATGTAGCAAAACAAGGATACGAGGAATAGTTGCCTTTGCTGGATACGCAAACTCAAACTTGTTTGGACCCGGATATCGTAAGAGACTTTTACGCTAGCACAGTCATACGTTGGGTCCAATCGATTCTAGACGCTAAACGGCTGGAAGAAACAGCACTTGAGGTGCGCGAATGTCCTTGCAGCGATACCGTCGATGACGCACGACGTACATAAGCAGCTATAGTACTGGAGGCGGCCAGGCGAAGTTTTCACGACCCGCATGACAGTCGATGCGATAGCGAAGCGCACTATTCTGACGGTAAGCGTGACGTATCAAGACTGTAGTAGGCGCGCAAGGCAGTAAAAGACGTGTATCAAGTCTAGTCAAGGATTTGAAGCAAGCGTTACAGAAGTGCGCGATTCCATCGGACGACTCCGGATGTTCGATATTTTGTGCATACAATGCTGCTGGAGAAGGAAGAGCGTAGGAGCGTGGTACTGATTCGTAACTACGTTAGCGTAGAGCTTGAAGAGAAATAACGTTACGGAATGCTTTGCTGTGACCACGCCCTGTGCAACACGCGCTATTGGAATTGCAATGTGAGCGCAGCCATTTACATGGTGGAGTTGCTCACGAGTGAGATATTAGTCAAGACGCATGGAAATTCATTGAATCAACATCGTCTCCTTCTTCTAGATGCTGTTGTAGATTATGTGGAAACCTCGACTCTCACCGGGAGGTTGCAGATGAAATGTATCCGTATGATCGGAAGCATTGACAATGCCACCAAACAATATCTGGGTAGATACTTTCTGATCGATATAATTTTGGATATGGGTATCCTAAGACCTGCGTGGATACTTTAGCATCTTCTTTATTTTATCTAGTGCAAGTAAGTTGTATCATATGGCTACACAGTCCTTACCATCCGTGGTAAAAGATGTACATTTCGTGTTTCGTAAGTGACGTCAGCCATTATCACGACGTTGAGAGGGAGAAAAGGGGAACAAGCTAACTTGCCGTACGCCGCGCAGACGCTACGCAGCCAAGCAGCTCCCTCACTTGTAGCAATGGAGACAGAATGCAAGACGCTGTGGATGGGCGACATTCAAATGCACTGGGATGAGGCTTTTATCGCCTCACTCTTTGCATCGGCCGGTACGAGAGAGAGAGAGACAAAGAGAGACGAGGGATTTCATGTTGAAAACTCAACTATTTGCTGAATTTGCTGACAATATCTCGATCTGCTGTTGTTCTAATGCAGCAGAGCAGCCGGTGATCAAGTTGATACGTGACAAGGTTACAGGGTACCCTGCTGGCTATGGATTTTTGGAGTTTCCGACCCAAAGAGGAGCGCAGCAAGTGCTGGAAACCTTCAACGGCCAACTTATTCGTAAGACTCTCATTGGTTGTGATTTTGGCTTGACTTGCTTTAACAAGCGGATATTGTGACACGCCTATTTTCTATGTGCTGTCGACTAGCGAACACGATGCATCGGTTCCGAATGAACTGGGGCGCTGGTGGCCGCCGCATTGAGACATCGGACGATCACTCAATTTTTGTGGGAGACTTGGCTCCTGACGTTACTGACGAGATGCTGCTGAGTACGTTTAATGCACGTTTCACTTGTGTGAGAGGCGCCAAGGTGGTGACAGATCCGGTGACGCGCATGTCGAAGGGGTTCGGCTTCGTTCGTTTTGGTAGCAAGGAAGAGGCAGATCAGGCTTTGCAGACCATGAACGGAGTATACTGCTCGTCACGCCCTATGCGTGTCAGTGTGGCTACAGAGAGAAACAAAGCTCGGCAGCAAATTGGGTTTAGTACAGGGGAGGAAGAGGGAGCTAATACGACGGTGTTTGTTGGTGGATTGGACCCTTCGACGACGGAAGATGAGCTACGAGGTCGATTTGGTGCGTTAGGAGAAATTGTGTCCGTGAAGGTGCCGCCTGGACGTGGCTGTGGCTTTGTGCAATACACAATAAAGGAGGCAGCGGAAGTCGCCATTGCCCAGATGAATGGTACAGTTATCAATGGCGTTAAGGTGAGGTGCGCATGGGGGCGATCGGCGGCAGCTCGTGTCGCTAACCATAGTAGCTACTATACCCAGCAGTACGGTCAATATCAGACTGGATACCAGGTATATATGCTGTGAAATTTGCTAGAAAAAAGTGGTGGAGGTCACGCTATGTTCGTTTTACTGACGATTCTGTTGACGTCGTTGCTTAGAACTATTATGGATACAGTGCGGCCTATGGCTATCCGCAGTACCAGCAAGGCGCAACTGGCTATGGCTATGGTGCTTACGGTCAATACGCCCAGCAGGGTAATCTGCCTCAAGGCGGATACCAACAGCAACAGCAACAGCAGCAGCAGCAGCAGCCGATTGCGGGCCAACAGGTACACCACAGCAATTACGGCAATCCGCAGCGACAGCCGCATGATCAGCCGCGCGATTTTACCCGACCCGACGATATTGAAGCTATGAATCGCCGCTACGCCTCCCAACGTGCGTACCAGGTACAGACAATATTGTCACTGCGTCAGCCTCTGAGTTGGTCATTTATTCAACAAGGATTTACCGTCTGTGCCATTCAGAATATCCCTCCGGCTTCTAATGCCGCGTACACTCCAATGACGGCGGACGTCGCAAACGGCACTGCAATGGCGGGGTCAATGTAAGCAGCAATGCTAGTGAGACCAAGGTAAAGGTAGTGAAGAGTGAGTGAAGTGGAGAAGGACAGCCATTAATTAAAGGAACGCGATCTCTACGCACAAAGAGAATTACTAGGCAAATGAGAATGGCGCAAGGAGTGGCAAGGATGCGTGAGGGGACTGGAGAGAGCATTGAGCAAGCAAAACGAGCGTGTGTTGGCATCGGTGCGGTGATCGTGAAATGCCGATGAAGAATTTCTGTTTCTCGTTCTTCTCACTGTTTCTTACTTTTTTGGCAATGTAAAATGGCATGTGAGATGTGATCAATGACTAGTTATAACCATGATAAGGTCGTGGTTAGAACGCCACTTTCCTTCCTTGTAGTGTTGAAGACGCATTTGTCAATAAAATGCGTATACACGGGGTAAGGACCGTGAGATGCAGAGGTGCTGGCGTGTTCAGTTGGGAGAAGGACTTTGCGTGTAAAGGAATGCAGCGAGAAAAAGCAGGTTCTGGACGTTCGGTCGTAAGGACTGTGCAAGGGTTGTCATGCGGACGAAGCAGTGTAAACCACAAGAGTTTTGCGTCGCTTTCTTTGATTCCTTTCATTGCTTGCGCTCAAGTTTAAGCAGTACTCGTGCGATAACGTCAATCCGGATGGAGGCGTAGCATCTCGTTATCCTTTGGACGCAACGATGAAGAAAAGACGATATGAAGAATACGCTGTCGATGTTTGATTTTCTCTTGCAAGATAGCACCATAATGATATAATATCTTGCATTCAATTGTTTTGGAAACTTCAGAGCTCAAACGAAAAGACAATGGCAGTGGTGGTGAATGAGAAGGGAGGTCAAGCGTTCTCGCTGTTCCTCTCCTCATGACGCACACGTTAAGATCAGCGAATTCGTATCGTTTGGCTTTTACTCGAACACCACGGAACGCGTCAAGGGCCACAATTGGAAATATTCCAGCAGCTGGCTATCAACGAAATACTTTCAGTTGATACGCCACGCCTTTAATATGAAGAGAAGTAACGAGTGACAATACAACGTGTCAGTTTTGCTGTTCCGACCAAAGACTGAGCGGCGATACGTATCTAAAGTATTTCTAAATAAACATGGGGAAGTTCAGTGCGGATTGGTTGTTCCCAAATGAAGGTTTTTACTCAAACACGTGGCGGTTCATGTGGCAGTATTCTGACGGTGGGTACGAAGGCGTGTGTGGTGTACGGAGACTGAAGTTGGTGCAAAGGACGCGCGTCCAGTCCCAGTGCAATTTCTTTTTCGGTCCTACCCAGACATTGAAGCAAGCGTTGCAAAAGCAGGCGACGCTAATTTTTTCGTGAAGAATCGAGGGCGAGCAAGCTCTGCTCGCCGTGCCACCAGACACTATCGTCCGTTCGATGTCTTGTAAACATGACGCAAAGATGAGGCGCTTTGGTGAGATAGTTTTGGAGCGCATGAGTGTCTCCCACGTACGGTAAAGGGAATGTCGGGGAAAGGCCATGTCTGGGTGGCATCCAGCAGCTGGCAATAACGTGCATAGACGAATATGTGATTACCGATGTTAATTTTCAGGATGATCTGATTCTTTTGTCGAAGTTTAGCGTTCGATATGTCGGTTGATAAAAAACTTTTACTTGGTACTTGATCCGTTGTGAAGTATAGTTCTTGCACGTGGCGTGACGAGATCATTCAGATACGACAGATCGACAGGTTCTGGACGTCGTGGCTGGAGGTCAAATGATAGCTCGCAGACGCCACAAGCACGTGGACGCTGTTTCAACCCTTCCCGCGCACTGCTGCTGTTGTCGCTACTATTAGAGGGGCTGAAGATCTGCATATTTTCGAATTGATCGCGAATGGAGACGGGGTCTTTGTGGGGGCCACTGTCGGCGGAATCCGTCGTAGAAACTGACGGACGTCTTTCAAAGTACTCACTCGACGCTCTCTTCAAGATAGGAAGACTGGTCTGCTTTTGAAATCCTGTTAGAAAGCGAGAGAAAAACACTTGAGTAAGTATTCGATACATATGACAAGGGCAAGGAAGAATGCACGTACCATGGAGCGTCATCTCCAATAATTGTCGTTCTTGCTCATCAACGGCATTCGGTAGATGAGTCTGCGATCTCTCGAAGCAATGATAGCGCACTCCACTCATATTGCAAGTCGTGTTATCCACAGGAGCAGAAGAGGTAGCACAGACAAAACACATGCGGTGATTCTTTCCACTTGCGTCTGTGCGTTGGTAACAAATCTCGACGCATTTCTTGCACAGAATGACATCGCAGAAGCGGCAACGCTTGGCGATTGTCCACTTGGAGACATACTCGCCACACGTCTTGCAGTCTCGACTTACATCGTCTTCGCCCAGGTTCGGTTCGATAGAGAGGCATCTTTCTGGTCTATATTGACGCATGATCTTGAGCACTTGGTTTAGATTGTCCGCTGCCTTTTTGTAAGCGGTGATAGTTTGTAGCACAACCCAGCTTGGCACGCATTTCGAATCCACGTGGATTAACGTCAAATGCTCCAGCACATTGGGACGATCAGTCTCTCGAAAGATCATGCCGGACAAACGCAAGTGCGTCCGGACTGGTCCCTCAGGATGCTGCGAAGCCGGACAGCACAAGTGGTTCACAGATCGGATGCTTCGTGCCCACACCCGACGTCCCGTTTCCCGATCAACAAACACGTCCATGTATTCCAAAACGCACACGTCCCGTCCGTTCGAAAGCTTGGATGGTGGCTTCCATAGGGACCACCGCATGGACGCGCCACGTAGAGGGTTGTCACTCGACGGTTTTTCGAGCTCATACAGTCGCCGTGATCGAGTCGAATCGAGCAACATGGGCACTTGTTCGTCCTCGTTGAGATACAAAGCTGCTACTTCCTCGAGTGTACCAAAGAGCACCGACGTCGTCCACATGGCTATTGACTTGGTATTGTTCTGTTGTGCCACATTGAACACTTCGCCGTCGTCTCCAAAGCGTACTGCGGTCTCCACGGCTGAGAATAAGGAATTGTACGCATTTTTTGCATTCATGCAAAGATTGTCTAGCTCTTCCTTGGGTAGAGGTAGCATCTCAATAGCGTATGGTTGGTCCGGTGACCGTGAGTATGTGTATCGATGCATCACTCAGTCACGTAATTGCAAACTGATTGTCTTTTCGTCTCGACCAAAGTTTATGGTAACGAAAGAAAAGTGAACTTTTCATGTTTTATTCACTAGCTTGATCAGATGCATGGATTAGAAAAGAAAGAGAGAAACACATCCGTCTGCTGTTGTAGACAGGACAAGTATCCGACTCCGAGGACACATACATTATAATTTCAAAGGAGATTTGCTCTCTACGACCATCCATTGGGCTTTCGCGTGTTCACGTCAACCAGGTGGTTGGGACACGAATCAAAGCTTGTTTTCCGTGCAATTGTCGCAAGCTATAACTCTTGGACCACACGTTTCGCCTCATTACTCACCAGCCATGCAATGCCTTGGCTTCACTGGATTCATTCATGATCGTTAACCGGTTGGTTGCCAACCTTGGAAAGGAAGACACCGAGTTCGGCGAGATTCGAACTTTGGGCTGACAAAGGATCTTGCTTTGCAACTTATTCCCTCCATTTGTGTGGACAGTAGCTCTGCCCTGTGCGCTTCCATATCAAGAGAAGCTGCAGTCTGTTACGTCGTGCACATTGACTTTTGAGCTGAGCAGCTTGTCCGTGGTAGCTTATGAGATAGCTTCCTTACGTTCACTGAAAAGAGAGATTGCATTTTTCTATGCGCTGCCTTGCCACTATGGCTCAGTACCACCGTCAACAATGGGGAATAGCATGTATGTGCGACGAGAAGCATCTGTACAAACCTTGATATCCTCCTTTCAATCATTTCTGAATCGAATGAGATTTTTTCCTACATACATGCTCCAATGGAACGATTTGCGCGAGTCTACAAGTATGCGCAGCGCCAGTGCTCTAGCGACTGTGTCGTTTGGAAACGCCAAGCTTGATGTCAAAAGCATGCGAGTAATCCTGACCAACGATGTGGCGTTGATAGCGAAGGCCGTAGCGACTATTGCATACACCTCTACATCAGATGTTCCGGTGTGGATAGCCAGTAATTTAGGTGACATGAGCATGCAAGTCGCTTCTTCGTGAATCAAGTAAGAAATGACGGACAGGGTGCGTCGTTCTGTTGTCCTGGCCAAAGGAGAACGAGAAGAAATTGAACAAAAAACTTGTACCAGAGCAAAGTCCATAGTCTGCGACAATAGTAATATAAATCTTCTAAACTATGAGGTATGTCATACGTGCAATAGCACAGTCAAATACGTCTTTCGTGTGCATGGTCGATCCAACTGCTAACGGCTAGCTTTAATAAGGCTAGCCATCGGTCTTGAATCTTACATTCTGCACGACTTGAAAACCTCTAGATAGGTCAAGTCACACGGTTTGTTCTTAGAGTAGCTGGGGATCGATTGTTTCGAAATGATTGGAGCTGCTGTCATCGTTTCGTCAATGCTGCGAGATTCTTGACAACCAACTTGGACTTGATTGGACGCAGATAGAGCGGCAGATAGACGTCTTCTTCGTTCAAAGGTTGACAAGGGAAAGTCGGTCGAGTCGCTCTCTGTTTTCCATCGAAGGCGAGCCAACTGGTCAACGCTCATTTTGTTGGCCTTAGGCTCTTGGTTTCCTTGTCTCGAGAGTTTTGAGTTCTGGACAACCGCATCTGTCGTTGTGTGTTGATGAGATCGTTGCGGAAGGTCCATAGTCGAGCGGCCAAAGTCGCTTGAACAACGGCTCTCTGCAAACGTCGTAGGACCATTGCGAGCTGCTGTCGAGATGCTGGTCGTCTTTTTCGTAAATACAGCATCGTACTGCTTTAACTCGCGTTGTACTGACGCAAGCTTCGCATCAATTGCAGCGAGGCGTTCGAACGAGAGAGGTGTAGAAGCGCTGCTAACCGGACCAGCCGTTGGCACGCGTCGTCCTCGCTTCGTTGATGCAGTCTTGCTCGTAGCCTGCCGCCGACCAGCTGCCGAAGGTCTCCACTCATTCGACATGTCTTCAAAACGCTCGACTCCAGCAACGTCACACGACTGCGGCTTGGAATCGTCTCGCACACCCGCCATCAAGCGCTTCAGTCGTTTTGGTTCAGTCGAAGTCGTTCTTAAACCATACGAGCACGACGTCGCAGCTCCTCTCTCAAGTCTCGTAGCAGGTTGTAGATCAGTTGCATTGGCTCGAAGCAGTCGTCGAGCTTTCGACGATAATTTCGTCCAGCCAGTTGGTTTAAATGTCGGTGCAGTCACTGATGTCCTCGCACAAAGGTTTGTCGCCGACGGCTCCAGTTCCTCAAGTGCCTGATGTGTCATCTTCGGAACATTAGCAGTAAAAAGCTGTCGATGTGGTTGATTCTTCATCAATAGGCTGGTTACGTGATGATGTTCTCCTTTCCGTGTCAAAATCCGCAATGAGATTAGTTAGCAACGTTATGTATCAGATTTCAGTACTGTATTCATGAAAAGGTCGTCCAGACCAGACAAATGTTTTTACTTGCACACGAATGTTTTTACTTGCACACTGTTGAAGCTTCCGACGCTTGAGCGACGAAAAAATAGAGCGTTTCCTTCTCATTACTTAAAAGCTGAATATTTAGGGCATATACAAGCTTGATTAAATTTCAACAATGTTATTTATTGCAAAATAAATACTTTGCTAAAATGAAATGGCTGTGTATGCATTAATTTGCTAATGTACTGCTTAATCATTAACTTTTAATAAGCATTTTAATTTCATTTACTGTATTATAAAGTGAGCATATACTCAAGTCTCACGCTATTCGCCTTCCTGTGCGTTAAAGCGCATGTGTTCTAGTATTGTGGCTGCGATCGCCAGTCCGTCACATCGTAAGCATATGTATCGTCATCTACTATCGGATTCATGCGTGCGCTGGAACACGTCATCAGCCGCTTCTCCCGTCTCAACGCTCGCTGCTGCTGCAACAAGTAAACAATTAGATCTGATGCTGCAAACAACGTGAAGACTGATTTGAGCACTGTTGGAGCCGAGGACGCTAAGGTGTCGACCACTGCTTATGTACTGAATGCTCGAGAGCTCGAGCTGGCCACGAGCAAAATTTAGTGCTGAAAAAGGAGAAGCTGGTGCAGCATGCGATATCGTCACGCATTATGTGTATCCATCTGTGCACCGCTGTGATTGAGTAAGTGGCCTTTATGTGCAGCTTGTGCTAGTTGTCACGTCGTTCATACTGATTGACATAGCTCGTATGTAAGTGCCTTGAAGCTGTAAATTGTCTCGATCACAGATATAGGGCGAGAAGAAGTCTTCCGAGTGTCCAGTAGCTCCTTTTGGATGCGCGCAAGACGTCGTTATCGCACTAGACCCTGGGATACGGGCGCTGTGTACGGCTGTGAGAGAGGTCGCAAAAGAAGCACCGCGAAAGGAGGTAGAAGACGAGAACGAGGAAGAAGGATCGTCCGGTCTAGATACGCTGATGGTCGCCCTCAAAGCGTTGTAACGAGCGCAATATCGTGCAAGTGACGTTAAAGGAAAGCTGTTGCATGGCTAGCTTCAAGTAATCTGTTGCTTGGAACGAGGACTTGAAGAAACGGCGCCCAGCGTACGTGAAGGCGCTTGCAAAGATGCCGTCGCAGCTACATCAAGTATCTACAGCGACTGCAGCACTTCTGGAGCAACGTGACGCTTTTGCTGAACTTCATCGCAAAGCGGCTGTTTCTCAAGTGGAAGTTCTTCCGGCAGCGTATGGCTCGTGTGGCGGTTGATGCGATCACGAAGCGCATTGTTCCGACGGTGAGCATGTCGACGTGCGTGGCATGTAAGGACTAGAGTAAGCGCGAAGACATCAAAAGACAAGCGTCCAGTCTAGTGAAAGGGTTGGCATGGGCGTTGCGGAAGCGTGCGACGGTCTTTTCTAAGCATCAAAAAGCGCTGCTAGAGATACATGAAAGCGAAGGACAGAGCGAGGAGAAGAGCTGCAAACGACACTGACAACAACTAACGGGTCGCGCCCACGAGGACTCGAAGCGGTGAGAGTTACAGTCAATTGAACTGATGAAATGTACGAAGTGTTCGAGTCGTCATTCCTCGATGTAAATGGAAATAGACTTAGCAACTATTACGAAACTATTGTGGTCATTGGTAAGGAAGTACGAATGCCAAGTCAATCTGTCTCGGATGCTGTCGATGGAAAGAGCAGCGATGGAGGACCTCCAGCCCCTCATTCGCACGACTACATGATATGTTTGCTTGGTGAGTGGCTTCACTCGGAGGCCACGACGCCAAAGAACGCTTCGAGTCTTCGAGCCGTGCATGAAGTCGCTGCTGATTTCGAGTCTCCGATTGTTCAAGTGAGCTGTGGCTCGAGGTGGAGCTGTCTACTTTGTGAAGACGGACAGGGTTATTCGTTTGGTGACAATACGTACGGACAACTTGGGCAGGGTCATGATCGACCGCATGTGGCGATGCCAGCGCCATTGTTCACTCGTATGTGTTTCCGATCTCAGCGCCGCATTGTGCGTTTGTCGTGTGGCAGTGATCACGGTGGGTTCGTGTTGGATGTTGGCGAGCTTTACATGTTTGGCTGTGGATCTTATGGACGCTTAGGCACTGGCAGTGAAAGCAACTCGAGTATGCCCGTGATAGTGCGAATGAAATGGTCGAGACTAGAAGCTACAGCTGCAGTTGCAGCTCTAGGACCAATGAACCATCGAAAGCTACAAACCACTGCAGCGACGAATGAAGACGACGACGATGTTCGATTCACAGACATTAGCTGCGGTGATCGCCACACTTTGGCGCTCGCTGCACAAACCGCGAAAGCAATCTCCGACCCAAGACGTGCGATACCAAAGTCAAAGACGAGTATCGTCTCTTTTGGTGATGGAACAAATGGGCGACTTGGCATTGGGGACGAGAAAGACCGGTACGAAGGAACATTGATCTCCACCTGGTTTGGCGCGTTCCATGGACTTGGAGATGGAATCGTTGGGACCAATGGACAGATACCTCCTCCAACGATTACTGCTATATGTGCTGGTAGTTCTCACAACTTGGCTCTCTCGGTAGCAGGAGAGGTTTTCTCGTGGGGAAATGGTGTTGATGGGCAGTTGGGTCACGGGATAGTAAGAAGTGAATGGATACCACGACAACTTGCCTTTTTCAAGAACCTCTCTATGATTGCAGTGCGCTGTGGTGCGTCGCACTCAGTTGCGGTATCTCGTACGGGCGTTGTGTACACTTGGGGTCAAGGAGTAGAAGGACAGCTTGGTCTTGACTTGGAAGCTGATTGCAATACTGTCTCGATCCCGCATCCAGTAGACATTTTGAGAAACTCTGCCCATCGTATCACAGCTCGCACTATCGTGGCAAAGCACAATTCATCGCTTATACTTGACGATCGAGACCGCGTGTTTGTTTGGGGTGACAATGCCCACGAGCAGCTGGGGTTCCCGCTGTGCACCAACACCAACATTGGCACGAAATCGTTTGTTCCGACACCAAGACTGCTCGCGAACACGAATAAGGAGCCATCTTCTCTCTCGCGAGCGTCGAGGTTGCGAGAACTCGTAGCTTCTGCTAAAGCTGATCCCATTCGTCTTGGACTGGCTCACATGGATTCTGGAGGTCGATTCACCATGTTAGTGTTTGCGACGAAAGCAGGTTTTCGTGTGCCAAGCAACGCTATTGACCGGGAAATCCAAGTAACCAGTCCTCAAAGCTGTTCAAATGCCGAATCAGCAGTCGGAACATGGACCTTTACGCTATCAAGTGACTTATCGATGTCTGCCATTCCATCTCGCGAGTCCGCATACTACGATTTCATGACGAAATACAAAGTTCACTTGCCTCCAACACTTTTAAAGTCTCGTGATTATAACAAAGAGAACGATGATGCAATGGATCGAGGTCGAGAACGAAGATCGCCACGCTACCGCCATCATACAGGGTCCTTAACGAACAAGAGAGGTAGTTCAGTATCAAGCATATCAAGCATAAGTTCTGAATCGAGAAATGTTGGCAATGGTACTAAACCGAGTTCACCAGTTCATGTCCAGCACTTAAAAGCACCTTTGAAACCCCGGTCGATGGGACTTGCGTCCATTACTGCTACATCTTCGGTAAAGGAACAAGAGACGAGAAGCCCATTGAGGACGCAGGCAAGCAAGAAAAATATGGCAAATTCTTTGGCAAGCGTGAAACCACAGCGACCGCAAAACGTCTCCGGCTTGGTAATCAACGAGGACAATGGTCCTCTTGCTTCTTCTTCCAAGCAAGTTACCAAAAGCTCAACACATTCCGATACAAGACGACCCCTTCGTCGTCGCTTTGCTCAATTTACTGGTTAAGGCGCATTTTGCCTACTGCACTCAAGATGAGTGTGTGGAATGCTCACAAGCAGCAAGCGGATGTGTCCGATGTGATCGGCGAGTGGAAGGTTGCCGTGCAAATTCAAAGGACCAAAGCTGTCAGATGCGGTTTGTCGGGTACGCGCAGCAAATTGGAGCGAACGCGAGCAGAGCTGGATCATCATGAGCTCGTCCATGAACACCACCGTCACGCACTTCCGCAACGCCTGTACCAACCTTTTTACCGGACTGAGCGCGTATCCTTTGATGCCATTGCACTCGCAGAGTGTAGCACCATACCCTAAGCCTCACGCTAGCGTGCGAGAGTACTTGTCTAGTCTGTAATGGTCATCGACACGGCAGCTGTTCTGAGAAGCGCCACTGCCTTCTCATAGTCGGCTTAATAAATACTCTCAACTCAAAGGAAATCTTTGTGAGCAAGCAGTGTGGACCACGTCCACAACATTTCGATGAGCAAGTTTATTATTGCGTTTCTAAGTCTCGACAATTTGCACGCGTCTCGCCTAAATGTTTCCTCGCTGCTTTCTACGCCATGCCTCAGCGCCTTCACATCGAGCACTAAGTACTGCCACTTCAACTAACTTGAATCGCTTTGATGTAGTACAAAGCAGCTCCAAGCGGGATGAGAAGTCCAAGCAATCGACACACTCGGCTTTGCAGCGACAGGAGCTTGAGTTCTGTTGTTTGCTCTGCGGTTGGGACGTGGCATGCACCTCCTGTCCCTTCAATTGGTTCAACTTCGACCCACGAAAGTTCCGTTCCAAGCGTCGACGGCGGCACGTCGACATGCGACAGCTCAAAGCTAGCAAAGCCGATATCCAGCAAGCGATGGAACTGCTCGATATCAATACAACGTCAATAGACAAGATTTCATTCTCACAGCAGCAAGTAAAGGACGCGTTCCGAGCAAAAGCTCTCGAGTGGCATCCCGATTGCAATCTAGACCCCGAAGCAGAGACTGTTTTCAAGGAGATCCTCGCGGCCTATGAATTGCTGCTGGCTCATGCTAAATAGCTAACAATTATAATCATTTACTACGTTTCCTCACTTTTGTGAAATCGTACTTAAACGAAAATCACGTGGGTTTTGGCGCACAATTTCCAGTCGGCAACTTACCCGCACTGAGAGCACCATGTTCTACTCGCAGATTATCTTGGCGAAGAAGGGGCCTTTGGGCAAGATCTGGCTCGCTGCTCATTGGGACAAGAAGCTCAATAAACAACAGATCTTTACTGCCGACATTGACAGCTCCGTGCAGAGCATTGTGAACCCACAGGTTCCCTTGGCGCTGCGTGTGTCGGGTCATCTGTTGCTTGGAGTTGTGCGCATTTACTCGCGCAAGGTGAAGTACTTGTACTCGGACTGCAGTGAAGCATTGGTGAAAATCAAGCTCGCCTTTCGTCCAGGAGCTGTGGATCTGCCTGCTACTAGTCAACAGGCAGCGCCACACGCTATCAATGTGTCAAATTTTGGCGAATTTGAGGCTGAAGTCACGTATTCTATCAAGTAAGTGTGGCCATTTGTCTTAGCGCAAGAGTACAGAGTAGGTGGTAATTTGTATGTGTGTGTGACTTGCTTTGCTTCTAGGGCCATTGCTGTGCCGTCGTTGGAAGAATGGATGGCTGCGCCAAGTCAAACAATGGCGAGACAGCAGGACATTACACTGGCTAATCCATTGGACGGAAGCACCTTTGCGGAGAATGGTAATGAACACGTTATGTACTTGTCCTTTAGAGACGTTCTAAGCACGCATTCGTTTGACTTTTGGGTTTTGCAAGATGCGACTGCAATGGAAGACTCGTTTGGTGGTGGAAATGAAGGAGATTGGCAAGCGTTCGACCTGGACGACAATTTCGGCAGCTCCGTGCTGGACGTCAGTGCTGTGAGCGACATTGAAGTCGCTCGTGAAGCAGACGCGCCGATGTTGTCGCTGGATGACTCGGGGATATTAAATGCTGGAGACAAATCGTTGGACGGGAGCTCCTTCGAGCAGCCCGAATCGAGCTTCAATGAAGCGTCGTTTGAAATCCCTGCTGACGATGCAATGGAGATTGATCATCCTCTCGATCATCCGGTGGATATTAGCGGTGAAGCTTTGAACATCAGTGTCAGCATCGATGGCTCAACGCGTGCATCGTTGGATGCTGCGCTGGCTAATGTCGAATTCGAGACGAGTAAACCCAAGAAGAAGAGAAAAGTTACGCGAGACAGCGCCATAGAGCTGACTTCGGCATTTTTGAAGCAGGGAATGGCAGATACTTCGGACATCAGTCGCACGCGTGAACTTGAGTACCACAAAACGACTTTTGGAAGTACGAGTGATTTTGGCTTGCAGACTGGAGCGGACATGTTTGCACGACCATGTATGATCGACATGGCGGAAGAGTTACTTAGTATGTTCAAGGTCACGATGAAGAAACGAAAGTTTCCGTTTGGTACAAAGCAGAACGAGGCAGAAGACGTCGAACTGACCCGACGCACGAGCGCGAACTCGAGGATGAGCTTGAACTCGGTAAGTTGTTCGTTTTAGTGTGTTGATTGTGCAGTCAGCGCAATATCTCACCATTGGTTTGCTACATTAGACTGGCTTGGACGTAACGATGGGATCGTGCGATGGTTCTATGCTACACGACATTGAGGAAGAAAACCATTTCAAATTTGCCGACATGGGTCCAGCCGAGCCGTGAGTGCAACTTTTGAGCAATATGTGACTGTCATCGTCCAGAAAAGGCTGAGAAAAAGTTGCTGTTTTGTCTTGCAGGGAGCGCCTAGATGAAGGTTTTCCGGACTACGATATCGGAGCTCCGTTCGAGCCTATAGATCAGGGACTGGAAGACCTGAACGTGGATATTGAGCTAGGCGCCGTGAATGATATTCGAAGCGATGCAAATGGCGTTACCGAGGCCGACCAAGCTGATGCATCGACCGCACAGCACAAGTGGCATCCGCACACAGTGAAGGTGATGAAAGTATTGCGAAAGTCGCTGAATAACAATGACGAAGTGACGTACAAGCAGCTCACGAAAAAGACTCAAGACCGACGGACAGCAGCCGCACTGTTCTTCGAGCTCCTCCAGCTCAAGACGCTGGACTATGTGGACTTGGACCAAGCTGCGCCGTACTCTGATATCAAGATCTCCAAGGCTGCTCGGTTCTCAGAGCATATTCCGTCCGTGGATCACAAGTTGAAAGGATGACAATTTTGACGCTTAACAAGTATGATGATGATGATGATGGTGTGTTCTTTTGCTTTATTTTTGCGTGGGTGTTTTGCCGCTATTTTTGCTGATGTACAATGCTCAGGAGCTCGTCGGAATAGCTTTGGGGCCCTAGACGTGAGGGCATTGCTCGTGTAGGTCTGATAGTAAGTGATAGCAAGTGTGGACAAGATGCCGAGCTCCCCTGAGTTTCGCTCCTTGAAGGCCAAGATCCGCATGCTTTGTAAGCAACGTCGTATTCGGTTGGAAGAGTTCATGAAGACGTTCGATGTTCATCGAGTCAAGAAGATCAAGACGGAGCAGTTTAGACGTGCACTTGACTTGAGTGGTCTTCATTTATCCAATGCGGAAGTCAACGTCCTCCTTAGCAAGTATCGATTTGCAGCTGATCCGTCGTTCGTTGACTATCGGCGCTTTTGCGATTCGATGGACAAGGTGTTCACAGTGAAAGGGCTTGAGAAGAAACCCACTTTTCAGTCGAGTGTTCCTAGCAACGACGTTCATGGGCTCAAGACCTTTGCTCGTGAAGTATTGACGGACGTGGAGGAAGCTACGCTTACTAATGTGAAGCAGAAACTTTGGACAGCAGTGATGCACAAGGGGATCGTACTCAAGGACGTGTTTCGCGACTTTGATCGTAGCAACGCTGGCAAAGTCACTCGCCCTCAGTTTGTTCGTGACATTCTAAACATTGTCGTGTTAGCTTCCAACGAGATGGACGTATTGCTGAAGGTGTACGGCGACAAGCTCGACGTTGACTACCGCGCACTTCACTTTGACATTTGTCCAGGAGCAGCAGGTGCTGGAACCGAAGCAGCACAGCCACGTTCACCCGAACGACGTTGTTTGTCGGCAATGAAAAGCCATGGGTTCCACTCAAAGGCAGTCGAGGAACTCGAGGCAGAGCTTTCAAAGCTGGCGTTGCGCGACCGGATCCGCACGAAAAACTTCTTCACCGACTTTGATCAACTTCGTACGGGCAAGTGCACAGAAGCTCAGCTCAAACGCTGCGTCAAGCTCTGTTTCCCCGTAATGACCGACAGCGACTTGACGATGCTGGTTGAGAAGTACGGGACAATGAGGTTTCTGGACACTCCAAAGGTGGATTACATGCACTTTTGCACCAACATTGACGCCAAAGCGCATTTCGATGTGCTCCAGGACAACAATTTTGATGACATTCTTGCTACAATCACCAAGACGGCCAGCCACTTGACTGCCGAGAAATGCTCCCGTGCGTTGCGTGGTACATTGACCGATGCCGATGCCGCTGTCCACCACGGCATGATGCAGCGCCTTCACACGTTTTGCTCGTCACGGAGGATTCTTCTCAAACCAACGTTCCAAGATTTCGATAAGGGCAGACGTGAGCACGTCACAGTCGATCAATTCTTTCGTGTCATGACCATGTTCAAGCTCACGCTGAATGGACAAAGTGAAAGACGAGCTTTATTGCAACGATACTCGAGTTCACATGGAGACCGCTTTGTCAACTACGTTACGTTCTGCTACGATCTGGAAAACTGGGGCGGTGATAACCAGCGTTCCGGCAGCAGACCGTCGTCACGAGGTGGCGTCGTGTCGGAGATTATTGCTCCGGCCAGACTCCATACCGACACGGTTGAGGATACTGCAGTCGAAGCGCACACTCGTTCCGTGTCGATGCTCGTTCGCTACATCAAACAAACAATCAAGCGCGACCGCATTCGGCTTGAAGAATACTATCGAGATTTTGACAAACTGCGTCATGGCAAGATCACTGCAGCCCAATTTTGTGCAGGATTAGACGCGGCGGGCTTTGTTCTATCCCGTGAAGAGATGGCGCTTGTTTGCGATGCATACGCGTGTCAAGAGATTGATAGTACGGGGAGACATTGGATCGCGTGGAAGACGTTTGTGGATGACGTCGAGAGCGTTTTTACCGTGAAGGGGCTCGAACAAAAGCCGCATTACGATCTGAAAAGTCTGGAAACTCGTGAGGGTCAGTTTGATGCTGTTGTCGTTGATAAAGAGCTTACTTCAGCTCAAGAAGACGAAGTAAAGCGCATCATGTTGGCAATCAAGCAGGCTATCGATCGTCAGCGCATGGAGATTAAACCAGCCTTTGAAGACTTTGACCGTTTGAAGCAAGGCTTCATTTCGGCAACAAAGTTTGAGCGTGTCTTGTCAATGTTTTCCTTGTTGCCTGCCCACGCATCAGACTCACAGCTTTTGCTCCTCAAGTTTCGCGAAGAGAGTACTGGAATGCGTGCGACCTTGAGTTCACTTTGCGACGTCAACTACCGAGCCTTCCTGCAAGCTCTTCAGATACTCCGAAGCTACACAATTAATGGCAGCCAGGAACCCCTCGATAACGTCGTCTTGCCTGGCAGTGCTGCGTTCCGACAGGAAGTATATCAGAGTGGACTCGACCACAATCATGCATACAAGCGCAGCTCTCGTGACAATCACTCGGATGAAGCCGATCTTGCACAGCTTTTGGCTGAACTGCGTCATCAGATCAGCATCAAGCGCATTCGCTTGAAAGAATTCATCATGGAGGGCGACAAGTTACGTTCGGGGGAGATTACAGTAGCCAAGTTCCATACCGCCCTTAATCGTAGCGGCTGCGTCTTGAACGCAGACGACATCCATACGTTAAGTAAACAGTTCCGCTCGGTCAAGAACTCGGACAAGATTGACTGGAGAACGTTCATGGAGACGCTCAATCTTTCTCCTGGTCTGCTGACAAATGATGGGGATTCCAGCTTGCAACAGCAGCACAATGACATGGACGAGTCTATCAAGTGCATGCTCGCAAAACTCCGCAATGAAGTGAATCATCGCCGATTGCATATGAAGCCCTACTTTCAAGACTACGACCCAAATAACGTCATGCATGTGACCAAGTTTCAGTTTGCTGCAGTGCTTGATATGATGCAAGTGTCATTGAAACCAGGAGACGTTCAGGCTCTCAGTCGCCACTTCGGACATCGAGACGGTCGCAAACACACGAATGACGTCAACTACCTCGCTTTCATCCACGCGGTTGATTCCACGTAGCATTCTCGCCCTTCTCAATCAATCAATATACAGCACACAAGAGCACGTCATTGTACAAAAGATTTGAGCATGATTATCAATCAACATAGCATGGCTGTCGGAAGGGCGTATTATTCAAGCCTCCTTCTCAGCATCATAAAGCAAAAGCGGTAGTTCTCTATCTTTTGGTAAACTCTGCCAAGTATACGCCGTTGCAACATAAGTACGTCATCTCTTGTCGTATGCTGAGCCCTTTATCGCCTGCTGTGAATGAGTGACATGAACTCGCTTCGAGTGCGTGGGTCGCTCTTGAACACGCCAAGCACAGAGCTTGTGACGGTACTCGCACCACTCTTCTCTACGCCTCGCATGACCATACACATGTGTGTAGCTTCAATCACAACCGCCACGCCTTTGGGCTCAATGACGCCCATAATGGCATTCGCAATCTGCTTCGTCAATCGTTCTTGCACTTGCAACCGTCTCGAAAACACTTCACTCACACGAGCGAGTTTACTCAGTCCCAGTACTTTGCCGTTAGGAATGTAGCCAATGTGCACTTTGCCCGTGAAGGGTACCATATGATGCTCGCACATTGAGTACAGGTCAATGTCACGGACAATGACCATCTCGTCATGGTCTTCTTCAAAGACAGCTTCATTCAGAACATCCGAGAGGCTCTGGCCATAGCCCTTGGTATTATACAGCATTGCCTTGGCCATCCGCATGGGTGTCTTGACCAATCCTTCGCGTTGTACGTCTTCCCCAATACATTCCAGCAACGTCGTGACCGCTGCCGCCATCTTCTCGAGCTTTTCTTTATCCTCGAGGTAATCGTTCGGAGTGCGTGTCGGTACTGCCATGGAGAGCTTGACAAGAGACTGTTCCTTGGTATGTGACGAGTCGGTGGTATTTTGCATGCTTGACTTGGGAGCTTGAAGGAGGAACGAACTGTCGACGTTGCTGACGGTCGTAGCGATGGGAGCCATGGCGGGTGGTGGCCAGGAGCCTCTTGTGCGGAAAAATGGCGAATGACCAGCCGGAATTGACCGTCATGGCCCTAGGAGCAATGTGATTCGAAGAAATGACTGCATCAAGCACGATTCCCATTGGCTCGAAAGCGATCGAAGGCACGACAGTCGAATTTCAGCGTATAAGCAGCTTGATGGGACGCCATGGCCACGATGGACCTGGGAAGAAACGCGTGGGTGAGCACCATGACGGCAGCTTCAGCGTGTACACGTCGCACAAGATTCAGAAGCTACGTCGCCACAATGCGAGCTTCGTATCGGCGTTGCCTGATGCAGAAGTGTCAAAGTCTGTGGGAATCTTCCGAGGTGTTCATGTATACGTCGATGGGTATACAATTCCGAGTAAGGAAGAGATTCGACAGCTTATGTTGCAGCATGGTGGTGGCTGAGCATTATGAGACCAAGAGTGTGACGCACATTCTTGCCACTCATCTACCAGCGTCGAAATTGCTGTTACTTCAGTAAGGGACATTGTCGTTCAAGTGGTCGTTGGTCCTCTCATTAATCATATCACGAATCTTGAGCGTAGGAAGGCAAAGACACGAGTGCCCGTCGTGCATCCAGACTGGATCGTCCAAAGTATTGAGCACAAGCAGTTGCTGCCAGTGGACCGCTTTAAGTGTCAAGGCTTTACCGATCCGACCCAATGTCCACTCTTTCCTAAGACCACATGTGCTTCATGGCCAACACTTTGTGGACCAAAGAGTCGAGCGCACAAAGCTCCAAGTCTTAAGAATGATGCAGACCTCGTGTTGAACCACACAATCAAAGCAGTCACTGCTAGAGACGATCAAGAAGAAGAAGAAGAAGAAGAAGAAGAAGAAGGAGAAGAAGAAGGAGAAGACGTGGCTTTCGAGGACGACGCAAAGGGAGCGGTCGACGACGTCCTCTCCGGAGCGCAAAGTCGCACTTTGCAAACGAATTCAACGAGAGACGGACCGGCATTCGTGCGGCACTTCTTTGCCAAGTCGAGGCTCCACCATCTTGGCACGTGGCGCTCGATATTTCAGCAAAAAGCAGGCGAATTTCAAGCAACTTATCGCGGTCGTCCCGTGTCGAGAGCCCCAGCGTCGTCCATTGATCGAGTGCTTGTTCATGTGGACATGGACTGCTTTTTTGTTGCCGTGGCAGTGCGAGGTCGACCAGAGCTCCAGGACGTTCCCGTTGCGGTCGCGCACTCGGACAAGGCCGGTTCGTCGGAGATTTCATCGTGCAACTACTTGGCTCGTGCTCAGGGACTGTGTGCAGGAATGGCCATGCACACGGCCAAAGTCAAGTGTCCTCAAGTGGTCGTGCTGCCCTACGACTTTGACGCCATTGAACGCGTGTCGTGCCAGATATACGGCATTTTCTTTTCGTATACTCCGTTGGTGCAGGCAGTGAGTTGTGACGAAGCGGTTCTTGAGTTTGCCAAAGGAACGAATGGAGTAAACAAGGCGCAACGCATTCGTCACGACATTTACGAACAGACTGGATGTCGTGCCAGTGTGGGCGTCTCGTTCAATGCGCTTGTGGCCAAAGTGGCTTCCAAGAAGGCCAAGCCGGACGGAATTTGCCATGTGCGGGACCCGAAGGAGGCCGCAACATTCATGCAATCGCTTCAACTGCGCGACTTGCCGGGAGTTGGACGCAAAACGAGAGCGAAACTCAAAGCTCTTGGTGTCGAGAATGTTGAACAGCTAGTGCTGAGACCCAAAGGTGAACTCGTGCAATTACTGGGTAAAGCTTCGGGGGAAATGCTGTTTGATTACGCCCGAGGACGTGACGTGCGCCCCTTGTCCATGGAGTCAAACATGACGCGCAAGAGCGTGTCGGCAGTCGTGAATTTTGGCATTCGCTTTGACACGTGGCAAGACGCGACTGTGTTTTTGACCGCTTTGAGTGAGGAACTGAGTCATCGTCTTCGGAGTCTCAAGGTGCGAACGACGTGTTTGACACTGTTGATTAAGAAACGCGCACAAGGAGCACCCGTGGAGCCTTCCAAGTTTATGGGGCATGGCGTTTGCGATAACTTTTCCAAGAGCCACGTCTTGACGCAAGCAACGGACGATGAGGTTGTGATTGGCAAGATTTGCATTGAGCTGCTTCGGCAGTTGAATTTCCCGAGCAAAGAACTTCGTGGCGTTGGAGTGCAGGCTACAAAGCTGACGTCGGATCCATCGTCAAACAGGAATGAGCGAAGCGATCACGTTTTCAAGACGTGGTTGAAGGATTCTGCGCCACAAGGAGAAGGGATTACGTCGTTGCTACACTCACGACAAGAGTCAACCACAAGGAAACAAGAGGAAGCGAAGGCGGAAACGGAAGATGAGCACGTTTATGGAAACAATTTGACAAGGTTTTCACAGATCAAGTCTCAAGTGTTGAAAGAGCTACCAGAGCAGCTACAGCAAGAAATCCTGACTTGGTATGGCCAAGGAGCGCCATCGACGACATTCGTTCGAGGAATGGGTCAGCTGCCACTGAAGCGAAAGACCCATGGGAAAGTCCCATTACGACGACGACATTCAGCACGCAACATGTTTGATTCAAAGTCCAATAGTCGACTCGCACGTGCTCTTCACACTTGTGACGAGATACCGAGGAAAGCGGACGCCCTCGACGACGTTCGAATGTCCCAAGTTGATTCGGAAGTGTACGATTCGCTACCGTTTGCGATTCGTCAAGAGATTGCTCGATATGCAAAGAAACGCAGACCCACTTGGATGATCGCTTCAAGTTTAAGACCGAGCTCAGTATTGGACACAAACACTCGTGAGCAAAGTGGGAGAAAGACGGCGGCAGTTCCAGTTGTGGTGGCATCAATCGAAGATTTATATGCAAATCTTGTCGAGAGTCTTGATGGTGGAGCTGTCGACAAGGAGAGCAAGTACGAAGGTCCAAGTGACAAGATGAGAGCACAATCGGCAGCTTTTGACGCCATTTACTCGCGCATTTTGGTCGAAGTGGAGAAGCGCGCGCTTGACGAAGTCCTGCGGATGCTTCGTTTCGTTCGTCGTCAATGCTGTCGCACCATTCACTCGACGGAGCTCACGGTCGTTCTAAAGCGTGGCTTTAACCACGTTCTGGATCTTGTGACTCAAGAGATTCGACGACATTTCAATGGAAGGCTCTCGTTGCGACTCATTGCTCCATTTCCGTAGCTTGATGGTCGCAAGTCGTTGAAACGTGTTGGCGGTCTACGATCGACTCTTGTTCCCGTCTTGACACATGCCGTCGTGTGTCTTTCCTCGCTTTGGACGTCTAGTAAAGCCACTTGATCCCTTAATCATCTCTTGCGTCAACTAACGACAGGAACGACACGAGACGTTCGTAAGGACACGACGTCGGCATCATCCAAGTCCCCAGTGCACGTGACAAAGCCCTGCGTCATGATGACGAGCGTCAATCGACCACGTCCTCGTCCTCCTGACGCTCCCTTGCAACAATTGCAACGTCGTCATCCACGAGCTCAAGTCCATGACCAAAGCAAAGGCATCAATAGAAGAGCGTAAAGCACCAAATATAGTCCCATTGCCCCCTTGACGAGCGTGTGGAGAATCGCCATCATCATCATCATGACGCCCTCAACGACTGACCAAGTGGCAGTCAGAGGAGGAGCCATCCACTCGACAAATCCCATCTACGTCTCGACCAAATTCGTCGTTGCGGCAGCACGAGCGACGACTGCCCTTGCGTCTGCCCTCATGTTGCCCAACAACATTCACGAACTCAAGCCCCTCGACGACTCTTTCAACGGCCTCACGTCTCGTCCTCACGAACGTCGTCGTGTCAACTCACCACAAGCTCCAAGTGCGACCCATGCGAGTCCTGTGGCCATTGTGCACCTCAGTCCAGACGCATCACCGCATCCCGAAGCAATGTCTGCGCATGAAAACGTGACCAAACCTTCGAATACTTTGCCACTCGTTCGGAAACAAGGCGATGCTCCAACGTCAAGGCCACACAAAGCACCGGCACCTTGGAGTGAAGACCCAGAGGTTTTTCCCGCGTGGATCCGTGAACGGAAGGACTTTCAGGTGTTTTTCCCACGATTCTCCGACCACGTGATCACTGACGACGAGCTCTTGCAGCAAGGCGTGCCAAAGGACCCAAGCGAACGGAACATTGTCGAGTTGCAATGCATTGCACGCTGGATCATGAAGATCCCGTCCATGTCGACGTTTCTCGACCTGAATCAAGCGACCGAGATCGCAAAGCTGGCACAATACCGATCGTACCGTCCTCACGAATACGTGTTTCGAAAAAATGACATTGGAGACGCTTGCTATCTCGTCTTGAATGGCCAAGTGCATGTGATCGTTGACGATAAGAAAGTTGCGTCAATCACCAAGAATGCTGCCTTTGGGGACATTGCGTTGCAACTTGAGAAGGCCACACGGGGCGCCGACGTCAAGGTAGGAGGAAGTGCAGCGGTCAATGGCGGTCTTGGATGCGAAGTGCTAATGGTCACGGCGGAGGACTATCGCAAGACGCTGGCGAGGTGTCAGACGCGAAGACGGAAACACTTGATGAGCTGGTTGCACACGGAAGTGACGCTATTTCGTGATTGTGTCGAGAGTAAGCTCCACTTTTTCGAGCTCGTGGCAATTGACGTGGTACTCAAACAAGGCGAAGTGCTGTACGTGCAAGGAGAACCGATTGGGGCGTTCTACATTGTGCGCTCTGGTCGTGTACGACTGGAAGTCGATTTTCAGTATGAACATCGCCATCGCTGGCCTTCCGGCAAACACTCTTGGAAACAGCAAATCCACGCAGTGCATTCGCGCGTGCCGTTCCACACGGAGACAAGTGCGGGCTTTTTCGGCTTCGAGATGTTTGTCGAAGGCCAGCAATCGCGAGCTTACACCGTTGTGGCCGATTCAGCCAGTGTCGAGCTCACGGCCCTCAATCGCGTCGACTGTCTTTCGCCTTACTTTTCCTTTACCCCACGGGCATTGGATCGAATCCGTGACAAGAATGACGAGTGCCGTGACATGGCCCAACGAAAGATGCAACAGCAACTTCGAGCGTTCCATCGGTCTCAGACTACGGCATTGCAAACGGCCACCCCGTCGCCGGTCATTGTTCGGCACAAGTTTCCGCAATCGCACGAACCTCCAGCGTATCAGTTCCCGTGTCTACGTCCTGCAAAGTGGAAAGCTGCTAATGAAGTGGTGAGCGCTTTTCAAGAGGCCTGTCAGCTATAGCAAGATACACGCATGTCGAAGACGTCTGTATTTGAGGCTATAATCCTACGGACGCATTCATGTGTCGTCTTTGACCGTCGATCAGTGCGTATCAATGCAGGGCGACGACCATTTCCACTGCGGTCATTGTCACGACTGCAATGAGGAACATGGAGCTCGTGAACGCATGCGGCGCTGACTGAGACGTGGTTGTCGTAATGTAGCGGTCAGAGCCGTCTCGTGTTGGCGTTGTCGCTGTCGTGGCGGCGTCGCTGGCATAGAATTTGAGTGCTCCGTGTTCGCACGAGTGACTAGCAATGGACGCTTGCGTGACTTTTGTGGTCTTGGCAACGGCGTCATTGCAGTTTGTGCCTCGGTACGTCATGAACGTGGCTGATCCATCCGTATGCAACGACACCTTCATGCTCGAGACTCCGTTATCGGTGACCAAGCAGCTTCCGTCAGCTAGGAAAGCCACACCAGAGAGCAACTTTGTGCACTTAGTACCCGAGTCGTAGATCTCCATGAGCACATACGGTTTGCTCTCGTAGACAGA
>NQFO01005242.1:0-23643 GCA_003991265.1 Pseudoperonospora humuli | reverse complement strand
TACTAGTGAGCAAAAGCAAATACATATATTCATTCCTCCATTTACTCAGTCCTGACCAACAAGTGCTCTATTTAACAGCGCTCACGAAGCACATTGTTCCGACGGTAAGCATGAAGACGTACGTGGCGTACGAGGACTGAAGTAGGCGCAATGGCATCAAAAACACGCGCCCAATCGGGTGAAAGGTTTGGTAGGGGCGTCGTAGAAGCGCGCGACGGTGGCCGTCCTGGATGAGTTCATGAGCATTCAGACATTTAGGTATTAAGTTTCACGAGTCAGTGTTAAGCTTTCCGTTAAGTATACCAGAAACCGTTTATCAGCCAATAAATACTACCATAGGTTTCATCCAATCACAGACTCATTTCTAAACTTGTCCGAAATAAACAATCGAGTGGCTGCGGCGAGTTGCAACGCCGAGGAGCTCCTAAGTTTGTCAGTTTGGATTTGGAAACCTTTAGACGGTATGTTGCTCGCAGTCTTCTTCCTCTCAAGACCTACGGATTCCGTTCCTGGATGCTCATCTCGCTTTAGACGTCAGCACTTTCATTTCAAGTGACGTGCTGCTTCTACTCTGTCCTCAAGACGTGAAGCTTCTGGGTTGATGAAGCAGCCGTCGCTTGCAAGAAATCATCTGCGTTCTGCGTGTATCTAGGATCGGATTGGGCGTCGATGGAAGGTCTTGGATGCGGTCTTTCATTGACGCCTTATCCGTAGGTATATGTATGATGCATGGTTCTTGCCAAAGTTACCGTGTCGGTTCTTCATTCTCGCTACTATAAGTGGAAGAATCAGAAGAGAAAGGAAGGGGTTCATTGGCCAGACAATGTCATGTTTCTTCATCCTTTCCTTCTATTCTCTGTCTTCTGAGTAGCTGTGATGCCGACGCGGTAGGGCACTCTCGAGCACTGTGCGTGACTAATTCGGGACGTTATGACCCACAGAAAATGCAGATTTTCGTCAAGACCCTTACGGGCAAGACCATCACGCTCGACGTGGAGCCATCGGACTGCATTGACAATGTCAAGCTCAAAATTCAGGACAAAGAGGGTGCGTTTCCTGCATAGCTATTGCGTTTTCTTGTGCAAACTCCGTGAGACTTATCTGATCTATGTGCTGCAGGAATTCCCCCTGACCAGCAGCGTCTGATCTTCGCTGGCAAGCAGCTGGAAGATGGTCGCTCTCTGGCGGATTACAACATCCAGAAAGAGTCGACGTTGCACCTCGTGCTGCGTCTGCGTGGTGGTGGTAAGAAGCGTAAAAAAAAAACGTACACCAAGCCTAAGAAGATCAAACACAAGCACCGTAAGGTCAAACTTGCTGTGCTCAAGTACTACAAGGTGGACGACAACGGAAAGATCCAGCGTTTGAAGAAGGAGTGCCCGGCTCCCCAGTGCGGTGCCGGTGTCTTCATGGCCACCCACTTTGACCGCCACTACTGTGGCAAGTGCCACGTGACTTACCAGTTCCAGGGCGAGGGCAGCGCTTAATCAAGCGACTTGACTCTATGGCAGTCTTCCACAAGCCTTGCCTGTCGTTGATCTGACTCATGTGCTGCTTTGTCCATGAAAAAAGTCTAATGTCAATGCAATGGTTCGGTTTTCCATCCATCACTAGTCTTTGTCGTTGTCATATTCTAGTTGTGTTAGCGTTTGATGGTACTCTCCATGACCTGACGAATGTTGCTTCGCGCCGGTTTGATAATCTCCCACTCTTTCGAGCTCATGAATGCCACCGTGTCTGCCTGTTGCTGAGAATATACAATCGCCTTGGCGGGAGATTCTTGGACAGCCCCCACCCCATTGTTTCGCTGCATTTCGTTCGTCGTATCTTCACTTCCATGACTCTCATTAACTTCCGTCACGTCGTCCCCAAATAATGGCGGTAAAGCGTACGGATCGGAGCAAAATGGTCGGCGGTCACTACTCTCACTCTTACCTATTAGACATTCACTCTTTGTCTTTGCAGTATGCGTGTTTGGGCCCATTGCTGGACTGAGGTGTTGCTGGTCATGGAATGCATTTGGAGTCGCAGTTGTGAGATGGAAGAGAATTGGTCCACACATACGACAGACGCTAACGATATCATAGCAAAATGGGGGTCGATAACGAGCAGCAAGTTCACGTTGAGGTGGTGCATATCCCCACAAATTTTGTAAGTCCATGATACATTTGAAAGACACTTGATACGGCAAATTCACATGGAGAAATGGAAACGCACATAATGCACATTCCACGCGATGAATAAATCCATAGCGTTCACGAACAAGTTCGTTCGTATATGGGTCATGTGATGCGTCGAAAGACGCAATGCCTCGACGTATTGAGTCGTATTTAACATGTTCGATCCGAAGAGCACGAAACTCTCGTGCTAGAAGACGACCACAAGACAAGTCACGCTTGACTTGCTCATCATACGATGTTAGCGATGAACTTTCAGACCTTGCAGGATGAAGAAGCTGAGGAGCATTCGTGTCATTTCCCTGTCTGTGCTTCTTGGGTTTGCGCTTCTTCATTGCGAAAGACGATCGTTGATTACTTTCAACACGTTCAGCTGTGGTTACCACTGCTAAAGGTGACGGTCTCGCGTTCATAACACGTTCGGTACTAGATGCTGTAGTTGAGGTCGATAAATTCATCTTGGTGCACGATTCATGCTGCCTGTGTCGCTGACTCGGTCGAATGACTGGCGAAAGCATTTGATTATAAGCCTGATGCAACGAAAACTTTCGCTTGGAGAGATTCTTGGTCACAGGTGGCGTTGCAATCTTTAAAGCTAGCGGTCCCGCACCTTTTGTTGCTGCATGTGGCGATACACAGAACGCTAAAAGCTTTTCCAATGTGCTATCTCCTTTTGATCGTTCTTGTGTCAATGCAACGTGACAGCTTTGGTGCATTTCAAGCCAAAGCCGATCATTGAAGCGTGCAACTCCTTTGTCCTTGAGCTCAGTACGCAGTGCATTTAACGTATCGTCCAGCTGGTATTGCGTGAGGAATTCCTCCATCAGCTGCAGAGAAAAAGTCTGAAGCTTGTCAAAAGGTTTCCACTTGATGGCACACAAGTCTTCCTCTTCTTGCTGAGGATCATCATCATCATTACTAGGCTCAAGTCCCATCTTGGACTTGGAATCAAAGGCACGAGTTATCGCAATGCCTTGACGCGCCTGGGCTTCCAATGGCTCAGTCATGACTAAGCCTCACGTTGCTGCTCTCTATCAAGACAAAATTATCTCGAGAATGCTAAAAGTGTGTGCCTCAACACATTTTGGTATTTAATCATCAATAAGGTAAGCTTGATAGCGTTAGATTCTACATCCCCATGCTCAGTATTCGCAATAGCAAAGACACACACGGATATAAAATGCTGACGATTAGTTGGCCTTAGCCTTAAGGTCTGAGAACGCTTGGGAAGGGTTGTCAGCGTTCGGATCCTGGACCTTGGTACCATTTTCCTTGATCTTTCCCCAGATCTCCGTCGCACGCTTGCGGTCTGTCGCCAGACCAATCATCGCCATCAAGTCGATTGTGAGCTTCGTGGGGTTAAACTGTGAAGTAACGCCAAACTCGCTCGTGGCGTAGTCGTACGGGAACTTGTGGTGCCAGTTGTGCCAGCCCTCACCCATTGCCCAGACTGCCACGAACCAGTTCTCACGAGGCGGGATATTGTCGTATGTCTGGTAGCCGTAGAAATGAGCAGCGCTATTGACGAGCCACGTTGCATGTAGCACAAGCACGTAGCGCAAGAAGCCGAGGATAAAGAGGGCATTCTTCCACTCTTCTCCGACCAGCTTTACACCTACAAGGGTAGGAAAGACGAAGCACATGAAAAGACTGCCCCACGGATTGAGCTTTTCCTGCATTACGACCGTCCAGTCGGCCCAGAGATCGTCGTAGTTGAGTTTCGTGCCAGCCTCGAGCACACGCGGGTCTTTCTTCAACAATAGCCAACCCATGTGTGCGAAGAAAAACCCGCGGCCAGAGTTGTGCGGATCAGCCACCGTGTCCGAGTACTTGTGGTGTACACGGTGGTCGCGACTCCAGTGGAAGATAGTGCCCTGATTGGCCATGCAATTGCAGAGCATGAGGAAGAAGCGCAAGACGCCGTGCGCCTTGTAGCTACGGTGTGCCCACAAGCGATGCGCACCCATGGTGATCCCCAACCCCGTGAGATAGTAGACGACGACGAAGAGTGGAAAGGTCTCCCATTTGCACAAGAAGAGACGACGCACACCTTCCAAGGCGCCCAGGTGAACTAAGCTGACATAGTAGACCATGAACCAATTGGCTTCCTTCTTGAATTGCGACAGTAACATCGTGGATAAATCGGTTCACTCGATTGGATGCACGTGCGTAGCTGACTGGAAAACGTGGAATGGTGTGCTCATAGGAATCTGCCAAGACGAGCTTCGTCCATGGTTCCGTCCTTTCTTTGAGTACAAGCTGACGTACTTTGATGAAGTACTGTTGATGTCATCGATGTCTTCATCCATTTCTCTTGACATTTGTATGCCAAGAGGTGGCTAGGGTTCAAATGAACGGAGTGACGCTTTGATGCCAAAGGATGATGTCAGGCAAGTTGGATGGAACAGATACATGTATCACCGTGTGGCATGGACAGCCTCACGAGGTCAGGATCGCTGATGCTGCTGCATGCAGAAAGCCAGTCATCTCTTGGCTGGGCATGCTCTGAAAACTAATTTACAAAGTCTGTTTTATTGGTAGAAACTGAGCACCTTGTGGACGTGGAAATGTCATCATCACGTAGTGCCATCTGCGTGGCTCCTCTGCATCTCTGACGCTGTCAATGTATGCGCGATCATAACATTGATACTGAACTTTTTCTCAGCAAAATTTCCGCAAGGACCATTGCATTGTCATTATTGTCATTGGTGGTTGAGAGGGTCTTGCGGAAGCACAGGAAAGGCAACTTCCAAGTAAAGGCGGTGCATTTTGCTTTGATTGATGAAACTAATAGACTTTGGAGATTTAAACCCTTGGTAAAATAATCTCAGATGTTATGCTGTCAACTTGCAAGAATGATGCACTAGGTCAGCCTCACCATACAAGGGACAAGAGTGAACTAGCGACGGAGCTAAAAGTGACCGACATTGTAAAAATGCCATTTCACCCACACATGAAGCATTGCATACTCAGACGCTTGGCTGAGACGTATGACCCTCGATTAGGCTTGAGTAGCCGACTAATACGTGGATCCGATGTCTCCCACGCGAATGTTCATGAACTTGACGGTGGCATCCGGATGCTGCGCTTCAACAACATCAGGACGACCACCTGACGTCGGACACGCGCCGCGCTTGACGCCGGGTTTAGTGGAGTCTGCTTCAGCGGGGTAGCTGCTGTCGAGCCACAGACAGTACGCAGAGTGGTCGGACCACAAACTCATGGCGAGTGTCATACCGTTCTTCATTTGCTTGCCCATGCGTACAAGTCCGCCCTTCGCAGCGTGGTCGTTCTGGTCGCCAAAAAGTTTCTTGGACGTTTTACACATAGCATCGGTGATGGAGTTAATGCCATTCAAACCGGGCCACATACTTTTCGGAGTAGTCACAACATGATCGTCCTGCTTAAACAAGCGTCGAATCTCCACAAGATCTCCAGTTGCGGTATTGTCGCTGGTAATGAATTGAGTGACGATCGTGAACCTACGGGTGGTGTCGATGGTGAATTGTGGACCAGGGCCGTAGAACGTCTTGTTGCCCATTCGAAATGGGTTGAAATCACAGCCATCCTTGTCACACACGCCCTTGTAGCGGTTGCCATCACCATTCCCACACTCTTTTGGACTTGAGCATCGTGTTTGTCCCTCTGACGTGCACGGATGCGAAGTAAAAGCGTTGCTCATGCTATTGGCCTCCCAAATGTCGAGCTCAGCGCAACAAGCACCATATTTGCCACCACCCGAGTTCTGGCTACCAACACCCCAGTCGAGCGTATTGGCCTCACCATTGATGAACTTGATGTCATGCGGACATTGCGCATCGCAGTATCCAGTGCCGTAGTTCGCACCAGCTTTGTTGGATGGGAAGCGATTGGTGCCTCCGTCCGCGTCCATCTGTACGAAGTAGAGCGCACCGTTGAGTCCGCAAGGCAGCTTGGAGACGTCCACATCGAGTGTGAACTCTTGGTTCAGCAACTTGAATTGCTTGTACTTGGAGCCTTCAGTATCCAATAAATATACTCGAGAACCCACATTCGAGCCGTATTGGTGCTTCGTGACAAGCTTGAGCTGCAACTCATCGGCAGATGTGGTGATACCGTAGGTGCCTCCATAGTCAGCACCCTCAAGAGCGCAATTTTTGGCACAAGTCTTCGGGTTCGAACATAGTGTGGTATCCCATTGACTCCCAGAGTAGCAGTTCTTGTAGTCCCCGACTTGATGCAGCCAGCGCCAATTAGCATCCAGCACAATCGACGTCGACTCAGTCACACAGCCGCCAGTCTTGGAGCATTGTTTGGATGCAAGGGAAGGATGGACTTCTTTTGTGCTAGTTCCTGCTTGCTGGGCCGGAACTCGAAACGCAAACAGAGCCAAAGCTGCAGCTGCAAGCGCAAGAGTGGATCTTGAAGGCGTCATCACTGGAACTTGATCGTTTAATGAAGCTGGCAAGATGTATAATGAGGAGCATGAGAGTGGCAAGTGATGGCTGCGCTCTCATCATCCCATAACTCTGTCGAAAGTCGAGTCGTAGACAAACTCAGATCGGACTTGCGTAGGTTATCATGCCAGCGCACGTAAGAGCTTCAACGCTCTTTTCCATCAACGTGAGATACACAACGGGATCATAATGATATAATTAAACATCCGCGGGAAACATTCTGATACGTGCGACTAGCGCACTAGTTTTCTGAGAACGCCTAACGTCATCGCCTAAATCGAGTGAGCGACTGCTGCGCATGGGAGTTCTCAGATCTGAAGTTTCTCACACGTCGCGCATCTAGCATTATCGATTGCGTGGTCCACATGCAATTACTGTTGGTACCTTTATACTTGTATGTCTTACTAAGCTCTAGATATAAAATGAGTGGGTATCTGACCGCCGACACGCGGCAATCGTAAATTTCATCTCATTCGTCCTTTTGCTCGTGAAAAACGTTTCTTTGAAAAGATGGCATATAACTAATTCTGCCAGCACCTCACAGAAGTTCACTTGGTTCTCCGTCTAAGTTGTTCTTTATTTTGGTGCAAAAGCCAACTTGGCTTGCCTGCTTTCACGCCGCGCCTTGCACTTCCGTGGCCGGTGTGCAACAATTGTGAGCTTACATACTTCGCACTCAAGCTTAAGTCAATACTATCTTTTAGAACTAGCAATGCTGGCTTGCCTCACTCTATCTAGTCGAGAGAAAACATGTCAAAGCAACCAAATTAAAGTACCGTAGAAGATCAAATGAGTGCATTGAATGAAACAACCACTGTCCTCTTCATCGCCAATTCCTAGTGCAAGTCACTTTTTATCGTTGTCTACCTTCAGCGCAAGATACTCAAGCTCACTTGACCTTGTCTTGGTGCACTGGTCTAATTAGCTGTCACAGCATCACCACGTGTCTGCCCCAGCGGCGTGGCCTTGAGCTGCACGAACAGCTGTCGCATCCGAGAGACATCCTCCTCGTCCTCCGGAGACTTTTTAGCAGGCACAGCGACAGGTTTAGGATCCTGCTTCTTCGAGTCGTTCTTGGGGTTGAGCGCCTCAAGCCTCTTTTTACGGTTCGTCTCCAGGTCTACAAGTGTCACCACGCGCTCCCACGGGTTCTCGTTCTGCAGATCTGCCACCATCTTCTCCAACGTCGCCTGCTCGAACACACGGTTAGACTGCATCTTGGACTCTTTGATGCGCTCGCGTTCTGCCAGAAAATGTGCCATATCTTGCTCAGCCTTGTTCTTGCACTCTACAGCCACTTTTTCTTGCTCCTGAGCCTTCTGCGCGATCTTCTCCTCGTACTCACGCATGAACTTCCTGTCAGCAGCAAAACACAAGTGTGTTACTTTATCTCTCCATTCAAACTATTGTCAGTCCGCTGCCAACATACGTAAGTTCGTTCTCTTCCTCCATGGCAGGAAAGCCAGCAGAATTTTCCATGGACGATACATTCATCTGCTGCCCATAATCCATCGTCTGGTAGCTCTCCTCCGTGTGCTGGTAGCTCTCATCCGAAGGCTGAAAATTGTCCATTTGTTCTCCATATTGCTCGTTCGTCGTAGCCTCCGTTGGCTCCACCTCATAGAAGCTGTCGGAGCAGAAAGTCATTAGAATTGAGCGTTGAATCAAAGAGGATTCACAAAAAGGTTTTCAATCGCATACGCACTCTCCGCTATTGTCTACAGACGGCGCAAAGTCCGATATCTCCTGAGGCACATTACTCTCCACAGGGTTGTCGTCTTCAAACGGGTTCATAGTTGCCGTAGTATGTAAGGAGTCGAGCGGGAATGCGTCCGCTCAAGTGCCGCTGGGATTTCTGCTTTTGGCTCCCCCTCGAAACGACGAAACAGACGCGTAATAGTGAAATCAAAGCAGAAAGATGTGTACCACACTACAATGCTGAGTTTTCCGGACAGAGATTTCTTCAAGGATTTTATAAAGACATCATGTACATAGTGTGGTTGACATAACTCGACGTGGTACACATTGTAATCTAATCGACTGGTGGGTAGCGTTTGGGCTGAGCGAAAGAGCCCATAGCGCCGCCACAGTAGGAAAACCAAGCCAATCCGACGTCAAAATGGTCAAGCAGAAAAACCACACGGCCCGTAACAACACGGTGAAAGCGCACCGCAACGGTATCAAGAAGCCGAAGCACCACCGCTTCCACTCTACGCGTGGGGTATGTTCTCTTTTTCTACCTTGAAAACAGCCCAAATGGATCGACATTTTAATAACGTGTTTCTCCTTGCTACTATAGCTGGACCCTAAGTTCCTGCGTAACCAGCACTGGGCCAAGAAGTTTGACAAGAAGCACCGAAACCGCAAGAACAAGGACAAGGTTTGTGCAGTGGATTATCACTATTTTTATTGACCGGCAAAGGAAGGTGCTCATCGTATGACTGCTCGTTCAGGAGGAATAAGTTAAGCGCCATGGACACAAGTCGACGACAAGTGCGTGGGCTGTTCTTCCAGTAATCACCAATACTGGCTAAGAGTGGAGAGACTAGCTGGATGAATGGCGTGTTTAGGTTCGGTCGTGGTTGATTGAGACGCGACTTGGATAGATACGACGATGCAAGATATTGTCGTATCTTGAAATGCCGCGTCTTTGCTTGGAAAACCGAAAATGCAGATTAAGGGCAGAGTGGAGCGGTTGAGCCATTCTCCCTATTGTTTGCACCAAATTGAACGTACGGACTTGGGTATGAATTATTGTTTGTGCTTACAGGTTGAGGCGATCATGCGTGTGGAGTGGTTTCAAAAGAGACAAAGAAATACTGGAAGAGTCATGTGGGACGGAGATGACGACCAATACCATTTATCTACATTCTCTGACCCAAAACATGAGTATGGAAAACAAATTACGGATCCGTTCTCATGACATTCCAGTACACTCTAGCTGTCTCGACAACATGCGTGTATATTTGTATGTATGTTTTGTATGGCAGTTCATCTTGAATGGAAAAGATGATGATGATTCAATCTTATCTACATTTTCCGAAGTAGCGCTCAAGCTGCATCATGTAGAATCAATTCGGCCTGATTTTCCATTCAAGCATGCATGTTAGATTTATCGATTAGACATCATCATAGCAGACTAAAATCATATTTTATATCTTTGACGCATCCTCTTCCAACTTGACCTCCGTGACCGCGGCATTCTTCTTGTCCTCCTCCTCAGTAGTTTCCACGGGGCCATCGGTTTCCAAAGTTTCAACTTTCACTTCCACAGAGCCTTCGGTTTCCAAAGTTTCAACTTTCACTTCCAAAGAGCCTTCGGTTTCCAAAGCCTCAACTTTCGTTTCCGAGTTGTTATCCTCGCTTCCCTTCTTCGCAGTCTGCTCACCAGGTACAGGTGGGCTTATAATTGAGCGCACGTTGTACTTCTTGAAGCGATGAAAGTCCGTCAATATGCTGAAGCCACACGTGTTTCGGATGACCTCAACCATCAAAACCGAGTGCGGCGTGTTCAGGTTCACCTTGGTATTGTCGTCTTCCAACAGCTCTGCGAGTGCATTGATCACGTCCATGCTCTTGATATTCGTGCAATTGCGGCGTTTGAACTCCACAGCAAACTCAAGAGGCTCATCAGTGTTAGCAGCCTTCTGCTCTTCCTTAAAAGCCTCCACATGCGCTCGAATCATCGGAGCAGCGAGCTCCTTGATCGCCTCTACGCTCGCGTAGCCAACTTTCTCCAACGGAATCATTCTCGTGATGAACCTAGACGCAAAATCTTTTGTTTTCTCCACTTGCTCAAAGATCTTTGCTAATAAAGCTGTAGGAGACAAGTTGTCGTCTTTGAATTGGATCAGCACGGCGCCCTTGACTTTAGTGTCCAGAGGCGTAAACCTGCCAGTCTGGCGGGATTTAGCCTGCGTCTGCAGCGCATCGATCTCCTCTTGCAGCTTCTTTTGCACTGAATCTCCATCTTCTTCGGTCGCGCTCTCCTTCTCGTCCTTGTTTGGCTCTTCACTCAACGGAAAGAAGCGATCAGCCGCTTCGTTCAAGATATTAAGCGCGTCACTCACGCTCTGTCGCTCCTTGATCGTATCGCACGTTACGAGCACTGCGCCATGACCTTTCGCATTAGCAGCAGCAGCCAGCGATCCTTTATGACGCTTGCTATTGCCGTCTCGGCCACTCATCCATTGCTTCTTCCGCTTGTCGCTACCATCGTGTCCCATGGTCACCACCAACTGCTACAAGCCGAAAAATTGATTTCAACGTATCATAACACTGATAAGGGTTTCCTTTTCAGCCAATCATTGAGGTGAAAGGTATTGGTCGTCATGCTTTTATCTTGCATATTTTCAAAGAGCTCTGGTCAGCATGGCGACGACTTCCTTGGCGGACCACGTGCTGTTGCTAGGCTCGAGCCAGGAGAACGAATTACTAGTGGTTGATGCATTCACTGGCAGCCAATTGTACTGCTTCAAAAATTGTCGATCAGCGCTAAACGGCGTCCGTGTCGTGCCACGCACCGACCACTTTGTAGCAGTACAGGAGGGTAAATTGGCTTTAAACCTCTGGAATTGGGGCAAAGACATGCCCATATGGAAGTGCCACGTGGCCGAGAAGATGGGGCCGGTAACGTCTTCAAGCTGTGGTAACTTTCTTTTCGCAGGCGCCGAGTCGGGAAAAGTTTACGTGTGGGACGTCAAGACTGGAGAATTGGTGACGGTGTTCGACGCTCACTATAAGCGCGTGTCGGCCTTGGTATTGACGTCGGATGATTCGCACTTGATCACAGCTGGTGAAGACGCTCTAGTGCATGTCTGGAGACTAGTGGATTTGCTGGATGAACCGGATGCTGCGTCGAGCTTCCAGCAAGGAGTAACGCCCGTCGTGAGCTTCACGGACCACGTGCTGCCTGTCACTTCGCTGCATGTTGGTCTAGGGGGTGTCAATGCCCGTATTTATACGTCATCTCTGGACCGTACCTGCAAGATTTGGTCGCTTCATTCGTCTCAGTGTCTGTACAGCATCTCCTGCCCATCCTACGTCAATGCTTGTGTTGCAGACCCCATGGAGCAGCGGCTTTTCATGGGCTGTGGCAACGGTCGCATCTACGCTCTAGACTTGCATGCAGCTGCAACTTCCGTTACTGCTGCTACTGCGCGCATTGCGAGTGCTTCAACAGGTCTATCGTCCACGAACACTTCTCCATGGGGACCGGAGGCTCTACTACCAGACTCATTTGAAGGTCACGAAACAAGCATTACCACGTTGCAAATTCACACCGATGGGGCATACTTAGTCTCAGGAGACGAGAGTGGCGTTGTGCACGTGTGGGATAGTCTCAGCCGTCAGTCCTTGCGCACGATCAAGCTATTCAAAGGCAAAGTCACTGCTCTGGTCCTGCTTCCAAGGCCACAACATCTTTTTCATCAGTCCAAGACACCATTTCCTCTAGAAAATGAAGATCTAGACGACATATTGGCCACTCCGCTCCCTGTTGCCCCGCTCAAGAAATATATGAACGCCACGAAGGACAACTAAGCGCAAAAGTGTTGCCATTATAAACGTGAAAATAGACCAACAACGCTCTTATGTATTTTCATCCTTGGGACGCGACGACAACGAAAGAAATGCTCAATAGAGAAGGCAACAAACAGTCTACACAACGAGTGAGCAATGATGGAAGATGGCGCGCTAAGAGAAGGAGAGCATACGGGCGACTTTGTGGAGGTGACGACACCAACGGCCCTGGATCGCATGAACAAAGCTACACAAGACCAGGTTTGCTAAGTCCATACAAAGGCAATTGTTTAATGGAAACGTCAGTGACGTGGTTGTGGTGGTTGTTATACTTAGGACCATCAACTGGATGCTATCTACTCAGGTGTGAAGCGGCTTCATCTCGCGGCAGACGCTACGAATGACGAGGTTGTAATGCAGAATAGCATGCTGGACGAAGTAGTCGTGCAAGTGACTGAAACGGAAGCCGCAGTGCAACAACAGACGGAAGCAGCACGCAAAGTTGTCCGCGCGCACCGCAAACTTGGCTGCTATTACGTGGTCATTATGCTGCTGAGTGTGGCACTTCTCATTGTTATCTTCATTTAACGGTCGAATCAATATAATCAAAGAAGTGCACAAAGAGAAGGGAGAGAGAGAGTGAGCAGTGAACTTGGTACTAGTTTTAACTCCTATCGCTCATTATCGTGATGCTACATAAGCTACGTGGATTAAACAGAGCATTGTGGTGAAGGGAGCAGCAGAGGAATACTTTTCAGCACAATGAAAGAAGCCCAGCACGGGGCGCTATCTCTGTCAATACCCAAACAGCCTCACAGCAAGCTGCAATAAACTTGAAACGCAACAGGCAGACCTAAGCTGCTTAGTAACGGTAAGTCGCTGGCTTGAAGGGACCAGCGGGAGACACACCGATGTATTCGGCCTGGTCATCCGATAGCACAGTGAGCTCGGCTCCGAGGTTGCCAAGGTGCAGACGAGCAACCTTCTCATCCAGCTCCTTGGGTAGCACGTACACCTTGCCGGTTGCGTACTTTCCACTGTCACGCTCCTTCCACAACTCAATTTGAGCCAGGGTCTGGTTCGTGAATGAGTTCGACATAACGAAAGATGGGTGACCCGTAGCACAACCCAGGTTGAGCAAACGACCCTCGGCCAAGATGATGACAGCGTGGCCATCCTCAAAGATGAAGCGGTCCACCTGCGGCTTAATGTTTTGGCGCTTGGCGATCTGAGTCACACCAGCCATGTCGATCTCATTGTCAAAGTGTCCAATGTTGCCCACGATGGCGTTGTTCTTCATCTTGAGCATATCCTTCGCCATGATAATGTCCTTGTTGCCTGTCGTGGTAATGAAAATGTCCGCCTGCGACACAATCGTCTCAAGGCGCACCACTTGGAAGCCTTCCATACACGCCTGCAGGGCGCAAATGGGGTCGACCTCAGTCACATAGACAACAGAGCCAGCGGCCTTCATGGCCTGGGCACAACCCTTGCCAACGTCACCGAAACCGCAGATCACAACTCGCTTGCCAGCCAGCATGACGTCCGTGGCACGCATAATGCCATCAGGTAGGGAGTGACGGCAGCCGTACAAGTTATCGAATTTAGACTTAGTGACCGAGTCGTTCACGTTGATAGCGGGGAACAGCAGCGTGCCGTTCTTCTCCATCTGGTAAAGACGGTGGACGCCAGTGGTGGTCTCCTCCGACACGCCCTTGCAGCGCTGGGCGATTTGGGTCCACTTCTTTGGGTTCGATTTAAGAGTGCGAGCAATGATGTTCAGCACACACTTCATCTCAGCATTGTCGGTCGAGCTTGGGTCTGGCAGCTTTCCGTTCTCGGCAAAAGCTTTCTCAGCCTTGAAACCCTCGTGGATCAATAGCGTCATGTCGCCGCCGTCGTCAACAATAATGTCCGGGCCGTCACCCTTTCCGTCGTCCGATGGCCATGTAATGGCGTTCAAGGTGCACTCCCAATACTCTTCGAGGGTCTCACCCTTCCAGGCAAACACTGCAGCGGAGCCGTCACGCGCAATAGCGGCAGCGGCGTGATCCTGGGTCGAAAAGATGTTGCACGAGCACCATCGAATGTCACCGCCCAGGGCCTTCAGCGTCTCGATGAGCACAGCTGTCTGGATAGTCATATGCAGCGAGCCAGCCACACGAGCGCCCTTGAGCGATTGCTGGGGGCCGAACTCCTCGCGACTCTGCATGAGACCAGGCATCTCAATCTGAGCAATCTCAATCTCCTTGCGACCAAAGTCGGCCAGCGAAATGTCCGCCACACGGTAGTCACCAAGCGAAGCCATAGTCAATAGTAAAGTTGCGGAGTTCAAACAGGTACTTGGGCTTCAAGATGCGAATTCCAAAGTGAGCTGCGTCGTGGGGAAAGCGCATAGGAGAGCCGACCACCATCCATTTAAGATCGTAAATCAATTATTGCAATATGCAAAGTAGTAGGCCTTTCTCAAGCTTGTGGGCTCTCGCAATACTTTGAAAAGGTTGAGAAGAGCATCAAATCAGAATTTATTGTGGTGTTTAAACGAGTTTGTTAAACATGCTACCTCTTTCTAACATGGTTAGCATCATATATTTGTTATGACAATACACATACATAGAGCATCACCTACAGTAATTGATGAAATGTCCAGTTCCCGCGTGGTATTCGACTGCCGCACGCAATTCATTGCTTTTGACACGAATGGCGAACGTGAATGAGATCTTAATGCGTCAAGACAAGCGCAGCGATGGTGGTACTGGATCCGCCTCTAAGCGCAAGCGCAGCAGTAAAACTTCCACTGAAGTTAGCGCCGAGAAGAAGCCGAGGAGCTCCGCAATATCGTCATGGCTTTCACCTGCTGTCAAAGGCCGAGGCATCAAGTCGACGATCACTCCTACAAAAGTTCCTAAGAAAGTGAGATCTCCAAGCAAAGCGCACCCTTGCAAACAATCGTACATTGACGTGGGGCAACGCAGCTTTGGAAAGCACGTGAGCTGCTCTACGTGTGGATTACTGTACACTGTGGGGGAGGAGGAGGATGAGAAGGAGCATCAAAAGTTTTGCAAGCGGGTATCGCGTGGCGTCACAATTTCAAGATGGAAAACGGAGCGAACGCTGAAGACGTTTCCGGACACTTGTGCAAGGATCTTGGAAATACGACGAGACGATGCAAGCTCCCATGTGAAGAAGCTGCTCGAGGTGAAAGCAATGCTTGATAACGCCCTGGGTTTTGTCGAGGAGGAGGTATTCTTACAGCGCAGCCACTTTGTATATATTCAAGGAAATCACGTGGTTGGATGTGTCAATACCGAACGCATCACGGAAGCCTTCGTTTTGGACAAGAGCGCGTCAAGGATGATACAACATGATGAGGAGAGCTCAATAGCTGCAGAAGGTGCTGTGACTGCATCTGCCACTTCCCAATCAGCAGTTGTCGGTATCTGCCAGATCTGGGTGCACCCGTCGTTCCGCCGAAGAAGCATTGCGACCCGAATGGTGGACATTGTGCGTGAAAAGTCAATTTATGGCATGCGAGTGGCCAAGGACGTTGTCGCGTTCGCACAACCGACACGGAACGGTCTGCTGTTTGCACAGAAGTATATGGGGTCATGCGAGGTACTTGTTTACTGACACTGAGAGGCCCGGTTCGGAGAATTCTATTCACTGATTTTTCTTAGCGTCGATCTGCTTCTGACAGTGTAGCATATCGAAGTAGCATATCATAGGGAGTAGTAAAAATGTCAGCTAAAATATAGTACGCATGTCTTCGTACTCATCGTCTGCGCAATGCGGTTCGTTATCGCATTGTCCGCCACGCAAGCCATGCACTTCCGAAAGACTCCACTTAGGAACGGCTGGTCTATGCTGTACTGTTTGCAGCTGCTCCAGATACCTCGTGTAGCTCGCGATCGCGGTCATGCACGATAGTATCGCTGCAAGACTTTCTCATACTCTTAGTACTGTTTTGTTGAGGTTCTCATCCCACGCACGAAATCAATTGAATTAGCAACATGGCGATACTCGCATGAAGTCATTTGCACGATATTGCGGTCGCTGCTACGCTTCGAGCGCGGGCGATCCCTCTTCTTCTTTTCCTTCTTTCGCTTCTGATCACAGCGTTGTTGACGACGCGGCCAACGTCTTTGCCTCTACTATAGGCTTCCTGACAGCAATGCACAATGGCAAGGTCTCAGACTGAGAGATACTGAAGGCATGGCGCATCGTTGTCTGCTGATTTTCCTGACATGAGTGATACGCCAGGATGATTCCATGCGCAAATAAAACCTGTTAGCGTAGATGCGTTGATTTTGATAGGCGCACACGTCGTGGAAGCAAGAAACGCGAGAGCGCCCAGACTCCGTTCTTGTCCGTTCCCTCTCCCATTCTCTTCTCGACCGCGCTTTAAAACCTTCCTAGCATCGAATGCAAAATGTCGTAGCATTCATTGTCCTCAATATGAATTGGCTACAGAATTCACTGTTTGCTTCAGTTGGTGCCATTGCATCTTCAATACTGAAGAGTACTAAAGCTGCATAGTCAATGTTCGAACGCTACGTATGATGTTATGTATATTGACATCAGCAGCACTACCAGTCGCCTCCAAAAGGCCAAGCTGCTGCCAGATTGTCTTGAAAGTTGACGTCGTTCAGAGGCACCTTTGGTGTTCCCCAGTCGACTTGATTAAGTGCGCGACGAGCATTCTCCGTGAGCTGTTTCCACATGATCAGGGGCTGGGTATCACCTTCACGGTTAGCGACGTATAGAGCGTGTTCTTTCGGCCATCTGCTATCATAATCAAGTTTCAATCTGGTGCCGTTCAGACTTGCGGAGGTAGGAGGAACTCGGTGGTTGTACCTATTGTTCTCCGACATTGACACACCCATAATTTCTAGAATCTCTACTGCAGGGTTATTGATCCACACGACAGCGCTTTCCCAGTCATGACGATGACCATGGCCTGCAGATGGTGATTCTTTGGGGAAGTACCACGCATACATGATGGCCCAAACACCTCGAAACCAAATCGAACGGCTGTAAACTTGAGAACCTAAACTAGATTCCTCGCACATACCGCTTGGGCGTCCCGAAGGCTTGAGACCACTGCTGGTCCTACCCTCGTAGTCCACGGCAGGATATGGGTGACATCCGTGGCTGATGTAGAGTTCAGGTTTGAATTTCAGAGCAGCTTTTTCGGAGATTGTCACGGCCAAAAGCTCAGCAAATGGCTGCACTTCGTCGTGCTTTATCGAGATAGTCTCCCATGGACCCGGGTCCGGAGTCGGTGCAGGAGTAGGAGTAGGAGTCGGAGTCGGAGCTGGGGTCAAGACAGGGGTGTAATCTGGGGTCGAAACAGGGGTGTAATCTGGGGTCGAAGCAGGGCTAAAAGGAGAAATCGGAGCTGGAGGGATCTGAGCAGGGGTTGGAGCTGGAGGGATCTGAGCAGGGGTCAGAGGCGGAGGTGTCGTACTGAGCGTTGGGTAGGAATACAGGTATTCTTGGGCTTCAACCATAGCAACTCCGGTAAGAGCGACACAAAAGAAGACACGTGTCTTCATGGTAAGAAGGTTCTCGTCGAGACAATGAATTGGGAATGAATAGGAACTGGCATTACTCTGTAGACCTGTTACCTTCACGTATAAAAAGGCTCTATGATGTCCATATTCAAAGTTCTTCGCAGTGCACTTTGCATAGGCTCTCCGAAGCATTCTTTGTCGATGGGATCCAGCGTCACCTTCTAGCTGTGCACGCCCCAAATACCATCCGCTTGAGGAATGGTCGGTCCTGCTGAACCGTCTGCAGCGAGAGCTTCATGTTGCTTCACAAGTACTACAGCCTCTTCAAACGCCTCGTATAGCTCGCGGTCTTGCGCGACGACATCGCTGCAGAACCTTCTCATACTCTGGGTACCGTTTTGTTGAGGTTCTCATTCCACGCACGAAATCGGTTGAACCAGCAACTTGGCGATACTCGCATGAAGTCACTTGGACGATATCGCGGTCATTACTACGCTACGAAAGCTTGGGTCCGCAAATCGAGCGCAGCCGATCCCTCTTTTTCTTCTTCTTTTTTACTTTCGATTTCGCTGCAAAAGTGCGCGATGGTGATCTGCTCAGGACGAGGTAAGCTTAGCTCGCAACGTCACCAGACGCTTCATCTATCCAATATATCTTGCAGACACAATGCTATCAAGGAAGAAAACGCGACGGAATGTGACGCTGGATCTTCATATGCAGATCGTAAGTAAAATGAGGTCCGAATTCGCCCACCTTACTTTCCTTGTGCGATGAGGGATCTGGTTTCGGTTCCCAAGTTTATGGACGTTCCATTTGGTTTCGAGGTGTTTGGGCCATCATGTATTCGTGGCACTTTCCCAAGGACTCACCATCTGCAGGTCGCGCATTGTTCGAACGGTGAGCATGAAGATGTGCATGGTGTCTGGGGGATGGTGCAGCCGCGATGGCATCAAAAGACACACGCCTAGTCCAGTGAAAGGGTTGGCACGGGCGCTACGAAATCGCGCGACAGTGGTTTATATGAACGAGTTCAGAACGAGCAAGCTTTCGTGTGGATCAATAATCCTGCAGTGAAGATCCTAGATAGTATGGTGTGTCGGCGTCAAAGCACGTTGTGTACAAGTCCCAAGTACCTCCTGTTCCTCATAGCCTCGATGGCACGCGGATACAAATTGTCTACTATTTTCCAAACGCGGCACACCACACTCTGCAATTCACTGACCGCAAAGGTGAAACCCAGCCCCTGATCATGTGCTCACGGAGAATGCGCGTCGTGTGCTCAATGGTGTCGACTGGGGAAGAGTCAAGATGCCTCTGAGCGACGTGCACTTTCAATACAATCTCAGAACAGCCTGGCCATTCGGGGACGACTGGTAGACTGGCAAAAGTCGCGAATTTCAATATACATGGCGTCATGCAGCATTTTGCCTAGCGCCTGCACATCGATTGACTACGTAGCTTTAGTACTTCTCAATCAAAGTAGTGACAGCGTGCTCTTATTTTTGCGTTTCTTGCTTTAGTCGGTGCAATAGCATCTTCAGTATACTTTGCAAGCAAAGCAACAAAAGATGAACGCAGCACGTCAGCGATTGTGGACGTGCACCAAAGTCTTCACCCCAACCTTCAATTTCTGGTTGTTTTAGATCTATCCAAGTCTGTCAGAACTACCAGCTGAAGTTCTTACTTTTGCTAGCGAAATGTCACTCATGAAATCGCTGAGCTACAAATTGTACTCACACTTGTCCGCCAATTGGCGAGTATTGACGACGAGCACGGTGCTGACGCCAGCGCACGGCGGCAAAGAGCGCACCACCAACTGCTACCATGGCGAGCGCAGCAACGCACAAAATCGATGCAGTGCTCCACTTCGCCACTGACATGAGTAGGTGTTCTGGCAGCTTTGCCGTCGGAGCAGCGTTCGGAACGCTTAGCAAGTGCCCAGCCCCGCCAAAATCACACGTTGCGCCCTTTTCGCGGTTGAGATGCCAGTATTCGTTGAAAGCCCAGTCGCATCGCTCTTCCAAGGAAGAGAAACGCGTTTTCAGATCCGTGCAGTCGATGTCAGGGAAATTGCACGCAAACGCAAGACCGCTCTTGAGCTCAAACTTTTGGACTCCGCGTTTGGCTCGGCAAACGAAATCCCCTTCGTCTTCCTTTCTGCAGGCTGACTGAACACCCTCGCTCTCATGATAGTCCGACACGTTCTTAGGGAACGCACCCTGACGAACCAAGTCTAAGAAGCTCCACTTTGTAGTGAATTCCGTCTTGAAGTTCCAGAAGTACCAGCCGTGGCCAACAGCAAATCCATTGAGCTTCTTCATCGTCAGCGCTCTAGTCAATGCGTCGTCGTCTTCCTGGCCAAAAGAGCTTTGACTGGTGACAGGGCACTTGCCAAACGATGGACCGGATACACCAGTACCATACGGGCCTTGGATTGGCTTGGTCTTGTCCAAAGGAGTACCCGGGAAACCTTCGCCAAGATACGTGCTGTTGATTGGGCAGTCTATCATGTGGCATTGCACCTTCGGGAAGCCTGGCAGATTGTCGTTGAAGCCGTTCAGCCACATTGCGCAGTTATCCGTGCCAACTGACCACTCGCCTACAATAACAGGCATCAAGGCATTCTCCATCTCCGTAATGACGTACTTTTGTTGGCAAGCGTTCGAGAAAAAGTCCGCAATGGTTCCTGGCGGGTTCCAGGCTTGGTAAATGTGCGTGTCCAAGGCGATATCAGGACAGCCTCTCAGGAAATCAGCCCAGAATGTCAAGCCGAAGCGGAAGGAGTCGTGAATGACAAACTTCCATGAAGGCGCAAGTACCTTCACTCGCTTATACGACTTCCAGTAGTATTCCTTGAGAACCTTAATGGGCGTAAGCTCCCATGGCTCGTTTACCGGCTCAATCCCCATGATAGCTTTGTGACCTTTGTATCGGCTGATGATCGCTTCTATGGCCACGATTGAATGGTTTAGGTTGGAATAGTTGATGCTCGAATAGTTGTGGTTCTCTACGTCAAAAGTGCCGGCCCATTCAGCTTGACGGATGGGCCAGTGCTCGAATGTGGTAGTTCCCACAGGTTGCGTACTAGCAATAGATGTCCACTTGACGGACGTGGACTTGCCACTGTTGTCGAACCCGTTCTGGGAGCCAATGAGCCCATGCATATCCAGGAGGATGTCCAAATTGTACTTGAGTGCAAGATCTGCTACACGGTCGAGCGCATCTTTGGCGCCATCTGTGCAGCCAGCAAAAGGTTCGTAAGGGTTGAACATCCAATCACCCACGGGAATACGAAGTGAGTTGATGCCTGCTGCAGCAAGCTCAGCAATGTCTTTCTCCGTGACCCAATTGTCGTAGTGAATGCGCAGCTGACGGTTAGCCTCTTCCTTGCCGAGTGCCGTACAGAAAGTGTACATGTCCATTGCCGTTTTCTCAGGGGCCTTGTCTCCAAACCTTTGCTGAGTGTTTAGGAACTGATAGAAGAGGGTGGGCGTAATCCAGGGCTCTAATACGAGCCAGCCACCAAGGTTCACACCGCGAACTTGCTTGTTAAAAGGCGTTGCGTGTATGTCCAACGAGCACGTCTGGTCCGTGTCGTTGGGCTTGAAGTTCTTAAACACGCCACTGTCCTGTGCGAACATCGAGTCTTCACCGTGGTTCCAGTACCACTCGTAGTCCGGCAAATCAGGCGTATCCTTTGGACCCGGATCCGAAGTTGGTGCAGGCACGGGATTACCCGCTTGCCCTTCAGGAGCGGGTCCGTCTTGTGCATCCTCAGGCGACACGTCCATCGAGACGACGTCGCTGGACACGACGCCCGACTGCAGCCCAGACACAGCTAACAGAGCACACAACGCTCCTGTCGTCTTCAACCGCGACCAGGTCAGCATTTTGCTTCTGGGTTCCAAGATGAAAGCGAAGTCTCTTGAGCAAAACGAAGCAAAAGCGGAAATGGGAAATTGAAGGCGGATCTTGCGCGTCCCTTGCGAAGATACGACGGGCAAAACTTACTTGAAAATTGTAGGAAATGATTCCTTCTATTGAAATAACACTAACAAAAGTATACAGTATAGTTCATTGCGATCTTTGGCCGTTAATGGCGTCGAGTAGTGGCTGCCAGGCAATGTACCGTCTCCAAGCGCCGCCAGCTCAGACGCAGACTTTGTAAGAGAAAACAGATCTGCGCACGTAATTTACCTCACCATCAGGTGTCAAGCAGCCGCGCGGTTCTATTATGTATAGCGCGCAAAGGTAGAGAGACTGCCCAAGATTAGGTTGATGTATCCCTTGCGCGATACGACTGGAAGTAGCCCTGCCGCTGGACCATCCAAGAAACATGCTAAGAAATCAGGTTGTGTACCTTCAGCCTCGGTCACTTGCTTACTGCGAAAGCAGAGACGCGGTATTTCCTTTGTACAATTTCTCGATGCTCCGTATAGAGGGTGGCTACTTTCCGTACCCAAGATTTTTGCCGATGTCCCTGCCCCAATGCTGCACTGTTCTATATTGATGGCCGCGTTCACATCGTGGGCATTCTGTCAAGATATTTACATTTCTAAATTAGTAAAATGTACCTTTTTGTCTTAAAGTTTAGCACTTCGGCCATCGATCAGACGGTACGGCAAGCAGAGCTTGCTCGTCCTGAACTCATCTATGGCGATCATCATCGCGCGCTATGTACCGCCTGTTTCAACCCCTTGACAGGACAAAGCGTGTGCTCTTTGATGCCTTTGCGCCAGCTTCAGTCTCCGTACGCCACGCACGTCTGCTTCTTCATATCCTCGTTCTATACACGAAGTCAGTCATTTAATGGTACTCATGTGAAGTTACTTGTATGTTATTGCGGTCATAATGACGCTCAAGGGGTTTGTAACCTGCGTATCTAGCGCATCTTCTTCTATCGTCTCGATCTATATTGATTTCGGCGGTGCGGTCTACATCTTCTTCTCTGTTGCTGTGGACAAAGGATCGTCCTTGTGGCAGTGCACATCGCCCGCATTCCGGGGAGATCTAACTCAATGACGACGCTTGGCACGTATCCAGAAAGAAACAAAGGACTCTTGGAAGACTTCTTGTTGGACGTCCTCTCGCTCTCCGTCTTAGGCTGAAACAGCAAAACTGACGCGCTGTATCCGCTCGTCCAAATACTTGTCGATCTTCTTGCGCTTGCGTCTTATGGCGCAAAGAGAGGAGGTGGAACCTTACTATACACGCCAGAGACACGTCTTCGATGGCCATATTGTGGGCTCCTCAGTCCTTCCTTTCGAGTCCTAAAACATCTTGATGCTGCGTTCAGCGAGCCTTGTTACCAATTCAAAGACACGCGCACGTCCGAGAGCACACATATTCTGTGAGTTCTTCTTCTGCAGCACCAGCCTTTCCTCTTGAAGTTTCGAAAACTGCATTTTCAGATACTCGAGTTGCTCCTCGTGACACGTGCAAGCTTCGCCCAAAAGCTTGAGCATGTTTTCTTCCTCCTCGCATTCTCCTGCCATGTTGGACATGACTGACGTGACGTCGTTCATTGCTGGGACGTTGCCGGCTTGGATTTCATGCACAAACTCATCAATAGCCTCGATGCGGTCACAACAGTCGGCGATTTCGTCGGTGTACAGATCAACCTCTTCCTGATTCTCCTTGAGTGCCAGCACCACATCATCAAGCTTTGCTTGGATGTCGCGTATGCGCTCTACTGTGTCCTTGAGCTCCTGTGCTAATGCGTTGCTGTCCATGACAAGTGATATGTTGCAGGTTGGGAAATGAGAAAGAAGAAAGTCTTGACTGGTGCACGGCAGTTGACGCCTGCCATATGCTCGACTCTTTGTCAAGTACAACGGTGCCATCAGCCCACGAACAGGCACAAACGCACCCAGTACGACAATTCAGTCACAATAGCTTCAAACTATGCAACAGCACGACAGGATTGTACATTACTGTAGTCCCCAATCAAGTTAGTGGTGTCTAGGGGTATTCTAGATCCCTAAATGAGGGTAGAAG
>NQFO01005239.1:0-11263 GCA_003991265.1 Pseudoperonospora humuli | reverse complement strand
ATCCTCGCGGACAATCATGTCCTTATCCGAGGTGACCTTCGTCGCAAAGCAGTGAGCTCGCGTGTTGCGTTTGTAAGCTCTAACTAGGTACACACCTGGCTTAAGCACTCGAGATCCCTTGTCGTCTGGAAGCACGCGTCGCACAATCGCCATAAGGCCGGCACCATCTTCATTGAAGAGATTCTTGCGACGAGTTGCGATGTCGAGCTCCACATCACGATGCGGGACCGCACTGGAGCAGTACCTCACAATGCCGCCGAGCTTGTGAAAGCCTTCGTTCAGTGGAGCTTTGGTGTCGACTGCGTTCTGCAGGTATTCCATTCAAATCGCTGGAAGTCGTGCGCTTTCTTGGTCATGGCCGAGGAGTTCAAGAGCTATTTGCATGGCGTTAGTAAACACGCATTGTCGTCACCGTCGGCGACCACACTGAAGACTCTAGCATTTCTGCTAATATAGGCTTGGTACGTTAGTTCGCGATCCGAGTAACGGAAGAGGTATGCGTCAAACGTCTCGACAAGATTCGCGCTTCCGTCTTCGATTAACTGGTGCCGAGGAAGCCACTTAGTCTTTAGAAACACAATGTGCTTCGCCATCGTACCGACTGTCACGCGTGTCAGGCGTTTCCAACAGAAGCTTACGCTTGAAAAACGACCGGTCTATGCAGAACTGCCTGCATCACAAACCCCCTCCACGGATGGACGCGGATGGTCACGAAAGACCGTGTGGATCGATTGCAGCTTGCAATGCTCTCTTGTTGGATCGGAGTCGTCGGCCCAGTCCACGCGGTATCCAAGCCCAGTCTCGGTAGCTCGTCTGTTGTCAATACAGTCAATTTCGCCGATCTCTACCGATTTTGCTGATTGCCGGGTACGCTTGACTAAGCGCATTGCTTCTAGTTGCGCGGCGGTTCGCTTCCGAAGGCTGTATCCGCACACTGTGAGCACGTCATGCGAAGTTTCCGTAGTCGATGTCTCAGAAGGTTAACTGACAATTTGAGTCGAACAAGCAACTGACTTTTGGCTGTCATTACCATTAGCCAACATATTTGCTTTTTGTTGACGCTTTCAATGCCACGATCGTAGCTAGTTTTGCATAGATGGTTGCTCGTCAGTCTCGGCATGCAGCCCTTCTTTGCCTTTTTGCTTCTCTAGGCGTGGTCTTGGATCTTTGCGACCCCCAATTGCAATTATTGGCTTAAAATTATAAAATATTATCTTTGTTAGATTTTCTAATATGTTTATTCTTGGATTTTTCCAGTTCGTATTTTTCACTTTGTCTCATTGCTAAACATTTTTCCACACTAATGCCGGGAGATATCAAGCAGCACGCGCTTACCGCCCTCAGCAGCCGGATGACCGACGGCAAGGGTCTACGCGTAGCCATAGTGCATACCAAGTGGAACTCTGAGGTGGTGAATTCTCTTGTGTCTGCCGCTAAGACGGAACTGCTGAAAGCCGGCGTGGCCGAAGGTGACTTGGTGATCGCAGCCGTGTCGGGTGCTTACGAGCTTCCGTACGCCGCCAGCCGCCTCATCGCATCGCAGAAGCTGGACGCCGTGATCTGCGTTGGCTGTCTTATTAAAGGGGACACCATGCACTTCGAGTACATCTGTGATGCCGTGTCGCAGGGCATCATGCGCGTACAGCTGGACTCGGGTGTGCCAGTGCTCTTCGGCGTGCTCACGGTACTCAACGAGCAGCAAGCGAAAGACCGTGCTGGCCTTTCGGCAAAGGGGCACAACCACGGCACTGAGTGGGCACAGACGGCCGTCGAGATGGGACGTTTGCGCGAGGCTACACTCAAGGGCGGCTGCCCCATGCGTCCTCATGAGCACCTGCCTTACCACAGTCTGACCAACTGTCCGTTCTTCACAGCCTCCACGTGGCTGCACATTGCCACAATTGGTGTGCTTGGTTTTGTCACTGCTTCAATTGCCAAGAAGCTTGGGTAGAAGGATGGGCCTAGCAGAAGACAATTCATGCAACAAACAGTCGAACCACAGTTAACGTAAAATGACATTTGATTCTTGGGTTCCGGTGGTCCAGACAATGTGGCTAAAACGTAAGCTGAACCTTGCTGATGGGAGCAGCTATACGCACACCTGAGCCGTTGCTGCCGTTGCTCCGATAAGAGTCATTGCTGCTGACGCTGCGAGCTGACCGATCACTGTTTGCAAAACGTACCAAAACTTAGTTTTCTTGCGCTATATGGCTGCATCATGCATATCAAACCTTTTGTCACTGCGAGCTGACATGGGGCGCGGCAAGCCTGCTCTTGCCGCTGCCGTTCGTCCAGGTGGCACCGCTGGAATGTGCATCCCTGCTTCGCGCACAGTCATTTGCAACGGGTCTGCAATCTCAGGGAACTCGTTTGCTAATTGACCCAATGTGTAGAGTAAGGTCGCGCTGATTTCTTTGAGTTCCAGTGCCTCAAGCGTTATCTGCTCCTTGGTTCGCCAGAGATCATTATCGTCAACTTCACTGGTACTTACGACAAGCTGTCGGTGCTCTCGCATCTGGCGCTCGAGCTTTTTCACGACTTTGGCCCATTTTGCTCTTTCTCTCTGCACCTCCCGCTCCACTTGTGACAATGCACCCTCAAGTTGCGTCGTGTTGGCTCGAGCATAATCACGCTGGGTCTCTACTTCACGAAGTCGTTGAGTCTCACTCGTTACGTCCAGCTCCACACGCGCCAGCTCTTTCTTCTTTTTGAAAAAATTATCTTCACTCATCTTTGCTTGAGCCTCCAGAGCAGCAAAACGTTGGGCGTCGTCACCCGCAAGATCGGCGCGGTGAAAGCTCTTGCGGTAGGCCGAGTTACGATCTTCTAAATGAGCCAAAGTTTTCTTCAAAGCACGTACATCTTTCTCAGCAACACGGATCTTGTCGTCTAGCTCGTCGCCTTCACGCTGGAGTTCTTCACGACGTTGAGCAGCTCGAATGACAAAATACACTTGACTGCGCTCCTTGCTTGCCTCGCCCACATCGTCCGTGTCGTCTGCATAGGCACCCATTTTGCATAGCGTCTCGAACTTGGCCTGCAGCTTGCGCACACGGCTATCTCTCTCCGCCAGCTCCATAGACACGCGGTGTCGCTCATCTTCAATAATCTTGTTTGCAGCACGCTGTAGTTCTTGGTGTGCTGAGATTTCTCGCTTGCGTTCTTCCATACTCTTTTTAAGCTGAAAGTCGCGATTCTCGAGAGACAAGACTTCATCGGCACGGGCGTGTAGCAAGTCACGCAGACGACGTACCTCAAGCGCTTGTAGGTCATGCTGGATTAGCAGCTCCTCCTTGTTTTTGAGTGCAGCCTTGAGTGCGTGCGCACAGCTTTCGTTTCGTAGCTCATGCTCTGCAATTTGAGCGTCCACCTCTTTTTGCTGAGCCACCAGAGCTTTGCGGGAGCGCTCCTGAGCACGTCGCTCGTCTCCTAATTTCTTGCATTGTGTCGTGAGCATAACTTGCTCAGCCTTCACACGATCTAGTTCCATCTGCAACACCTGAATTTGAGCTTGCAGTGCTTTAGTCTCATCAGCGCTTCTCTCGCCACTTGCTCGAGCCACCTTGCGCTCCATTTGTTGAATCTGGAACTCGCCATTATACACGAGCTCCTGTTGGTGCAATGCCTGTGCATCTAGTGAGCGCAATTTGGAGCGTATGTTTTGTGCTGCAGCTTTTGCTCTCGAAAGCTCTGCCACTAGACTAGCCTCCTGTTGTCGTAGTATGAACAACTGCTGACTCTTGCGAAACATTTGCTCCTTCTGCAATGTGATTTCCTTATCAAGGCGCTTGACTTCGATCTCCATGCCAGACAAGTCAGCTTCAGCCTGTTTAGCTAGCGTTTCTGCGTCCAAAGTTGTCCCACGACAACGCTCTAGAGACTGTCGAGTGCCTTTGAATCGTGCTCTGGCTGCCTCGAGCTCTTGCTTCATCGTCTCAAGCCGGTTGTCGCGGTTTGAGTTGATCGAACGTTGTTGGTTTAGCGCAGCGACGGCACTGGAGAGCTCACTCTTCAACAGCTCTACTTGGTCACGGAACGCCTGCAAACGAACTCCTGTTTGGTGTAAATCTTGCTGTGCCTTGGATTGTGCACGTTCCTTGCCTGCTAACTGTGCCTGAGCTTCAGCATTAGATGTCTCCTGTTGCTTCAAACGGCGCTTCTGCTCGCCAAGCAGCTCTTGTTTCTTTTGCAAACCCCGTTGCGCCAGTGCAAATTGCTCACTTGCCTGTGCTATCTCCTCATCTCGGGCTCGCATGGCTTCCAGTGTAGTTTGCCACTGCGCCACAAGCTTAGCACGTTCAGCATGGAGAGAGCGGAATTCTTCAGCCGTTTTGTCCAATTCAATTTGTTTTGCCTGCGTTTCAGTAGCTTCATCATCAACTTCGCGTTTGGCGCGAGATAGCTCCTGAGTAAGTTTCTCCAACGCAAGCGTCAGCTCTTTAATACGAACTTCGTCAGCTCGACGGTAGCGCTCCAGAGCCATGGAATCTTCTTCTTTCTGTTGCGCAGCCAAGGACCATTGCTCCATTTCGTCTTGATTCCAGTTCATCTGCAGCTTGAAGGCATCCATAGCTTCATTCCCCTTGAACAAAGATCCTTGCAAAGACGTCAGCTTGTGTTCTAACTCCGCAGCCTCTGCGTCAAGCGCTTTAGCTTCCTGAGCCACTCGTCCAATCTCACGCTGTACCAGCTGTCTCATATGCTCTTCACTTTCAACCTCCTTGAGCTTCGCTGCATGCAGAGCTTGAGTATGCAAGAGTTCCTGCTGCACATTTTTCAAATGTTCCGTCATGATTTCCACGCGAGACGCAGTTTCTACTAGCTCTCGCTTGGCAGCCTCGTAACGTGCTTCTTTAACACGAATCTGCGCATGGAGTTCGCGATTCCTCTCGTCTGCAAACAGCGGGAGGTCATCGATTCCAGTAGGCAGTGTCCGAACCATACTCGCGTCCATGTTGCCACTCACTTCGCTGTTGTTGTCCTCTTCATCATCAGAGCTTTCGACTTGTTGTCGGCCATCCGCGCGCTTCCAGCTGTAGTGCGCAGACTCCGAATCGACGCTATGAGGTTCTCCATCGGGATTTTCTTGTTGAACGCTGCTGTCTTCCGCCATATTGTTGCCAATGGAGTCTATCCGTGGCCACTTTGAGTCCACGTCATCTGCTGCATTCAAGACGCTTTCATCATCAAAATTCGCTTGAACCTCGCTGAGCGCTGCTTCATGCGCGTCTCCGTCACTAGCATTTCTATCAGCCATGGCTCTTCAAGCTCTATAGCGCTATTCTGCGGATCGTTTGAAACACTCGAGTAAGAAACTACCAAGGCTATATGCAGCAACATATCCGTTACTTCTCAGCTCAGACATTTCCAATGGTCATCATTTTGATAGCGAAAAGAAATATCATGTGAGACTAGCGGAGACGTAGGTCGTGTCGTCATGGAACGAAGCTAGAACAAGAAAAAGAGGAATCGCCTGTGCTGGATATGCAGACCTAAGTCTTCTAAGCGTCGTGGTGACCGCAATACTGTGCAAGTGATTACATGCGAGTAGCGCGATATAGCTGCGCTCAATCGAGTTCATGCGTGGAACGAGGATGGCACCAGGATCACTTTCGTAATGCCGCCGTTCAAAATTGCAGAGAGCTGAAGCGGCTGCAGTACTTCTGGTGCAACGTGAAGCTTCAGCTGCAATTCTGTGTGGATTAGCCGTGTCTGGATTGAAAGCTCTTTTACACACGCATGGGTCGTTTGGCGGTCGATGCAATCGTAAGCGCACTGTTTCAATAGTACGTGCGTAGCGTATAAAGACTGCAAGTCGGCGCGACTGTATCATAGAATATGCACCTCGTTCGATCAAAGGGCATTACAGAAGTGCGCGGCGGTGGTCTTCACGGAGGAGTTTAGGACAAGCAGAGTTTGCTTGTCTTGAACCAGATACTTTCGCCATCTTGACCTACGAAGCTGGCAAAGAAGAGAACGCGCGAAGGCGTGACGCTGGAACTTTTTGATGCATGGAGCTCCGTAGAGACTGCGACCACGCGTGAAGTACTAGGATCGTGACATGAGAGGCTTGCATAAGGGCATAGTCCTCAAATCAGGACTTTTGGGTAATTAACATATCTCAATGTTCCTAGGTTCAACTTCAAGCGCCTTCATTCCGCATCCGGCGTCCTACAGCACGAGTGATTTGTTAAGTGAGCTTACGTTCGAAGTAACAATGTCCGAGCCTTCGCTAAGTAGCCAAGAGATCAATGCGCTACGTGACTCAGAATTGGAGGAGTGGAAGAGGCAGGAGAATGCTGCCGATCTCATGGTGCCACTCATTGGACGCCTTTACCGTGAGAACAACGTAGTGAGCGTGATCTTCGGCAAGGGCCTCGTGCACAAGAATAGCATTGAGATCATCAAGCTCCACAACTTTGTCTGCAAGTATGTGGGTAAGCGCATGCAGCCTACTGAGACGCTCGTGGTGCTGTTGGCGCTCGTACAATACGCGCCCAATGCGCGCGGCATGCGCATCGATTTGGGCCGCACCTTCGTTTTCATGGAGAAGCAAGTACTAGACGCGCAGGCGCAAGTCACTCCAGAGGTACGTGACACCAAGGTGCGCGAGCTGGGCGAATTGCTGAACGCTCAGATGGTTTCATTCGCTTCAGCGCCAGCTTTTACGCCCAGTGACGTGATCCTCTACGGCTTCGGTCGCATCGGTCGTCTGCTTGCGCGTCTACTCATCGAAAAGAGTGGCCCTGGCGTGAAGCTCATGCTTCGCGCCATTGTGGTACGCAAGGGTACTAAAGAAGACCTCATTAAGCGCGCTAGTTTGCTGCGTCGTGACTCGGTACACGGTCCGTTCCTCGGCAGTATCATGTTCAACGAGGAAGCGAATGCTATCATCGCTAATGGCAACCTGATCCAGATCATCTACTCGGATGGACCGGATAAGTGTGACTATACCAAGTACGGCATCAACAATGCCGTGGTCATTGACAACACTGGTCGTTGGCGTGATGCCGATGCACTGGGAATGCACCTCAAGTCCCCTGGTGTAGCCAAGGTCATTCTGACCGCACCTGCTAAAGGCGACATACCTACAATTGTGGCTGGCGTTAATGAGCATATGATCTCAAGTAACGACGACATTTATTCGGCAGCGTCGTGCACGACCAACGCCATTGCGCCGCCATTGTTTGCTCTAGACAAGAAGTTCGGCATCGTTGGTGGTCACATTGAAACGGTGCATTCGTTCACGAACGATCAAAATTTGATCGATAACTACCACATAAAGGAGCGCCGAGGACGCAGTGCTGTGCTCAACATGGTCATTACGGAGACTGGTGCAGCCGCTGCTGTGGTCAAGTGTCTTCCCTCTCTCAAGAACAAGCTGACCGCTAACGCTATCCGCGTCCCCACGCCGAATGTTTCACTAGCTATTCTGAACTTGCAGCTAGACCCGGCCAAGGCGGAGGGCATCAGCAAAGAGTCAATCAACTCGTTCATGCAGAAGGTGTCGTTGGATTCTCCGCTGCATAACCAGATCGATTTCGTTGACTCAGCGGAAGTCGCGTCTTCGGATTTCATTGGTAGTCGTGCCGCTGGTACCGTGGACGGTAAGGCCACTATCGTAGATGGCAATAAGGTCATTCTCTACGTCTGGTACGACAACGAATTTGGCTACAGTTGCCAGGTTGTGCGTACTTTGCAGCACCTCATGGGTATGAACCATGCCTGTTTTCCGGCAAAGAAGCAGGTTGAAGAAATTGACAGATCTCTCAATCTTAAGTGGGATATCTAGACTTTTAGCTGGTGGCCGTCACCACGAGTAACAGCGATAGCGGACGACGATGCATGAACACAATCATTGAAAACTTATGCTAATGTTACCAAAGGCTGAAGCGAGAGTAAAAGAACAGGCCTGGGCACGAGGTACACGAACAAGGCATAGAACGATCAAAACTACGATGAGTGTAGCAGCAACTTGGAAGACGAGCAAAAGGGATAAACAACAATATTTGGCTAGCGGAGTCAAGGCAAAACGGCTGCCCGACATCTTATCAAAAACGCTACTGCATTCCACGCGCCATTAAAAATTACTTACTGGAATTCGTTGTATCGACGTGTCGACAAAAACCTTACTCATCCCACTGCAACGAAGACATACATCAACACGTCAATGCCAAAACCTTACAGACTACGAGCCTGTCTGCAAACGAATAAACGCAGGATCTTACCTTATCACAATTGTTTAGAGCTTCGTACGTCTTGTGGGAAGAACCAATCTTTCGTCGCACCATGTTCTTGAGCTCCGTTACCTTAGTATCCTCTTCAAAATGATGCTTCATTTCAATCTCATCGACTTCTGGCGCCTTGTACTTCTTCAGCATCAACGACGAAATAACAACAGAGACCGAGGAGAAGGCCATCGCAAGACCGGCGCACGCAGGTGGCATTGTTTGATGAATCAGTGGGAAGAATATGCCAGCAGCCAGGGGAATACCAACAAAGTTGTACACGATCGAGAAGAAGAAGTTGAGCTTGATGCGAGAGAACACCACACGAGCCAAATCCAGCGCCACCACCACATCCGTCAGTGCACTCTTCACCAATACCATGTCGGCTTCAGCCTTGGCAATCTGCGTGCCAGCACCGATAGCCATACCGATGTCCGACTGCGCCAGTGCCGGCGCGTCGTTGATGCCATCACCAACCATACAAACCACACGTGGCTTCAGTGTCAACGGATTCAATTGTGACTGCAGCGCCTTGATTTGAGACGCCTTCTCACCGGGCAGAGCGACTGCCTTGACATGACTGATGCCCATCTGGCGCGCGATCGCACTGGCCGTGCGAAGGTTGTCGCCCGTGATCAGCCATACATCCAGACCCATGGACTTCAGATGCTTCACGACAACTGCTGCTTCAGGTCTAGGAGCGTCCGCCAAGGCAATCAATCCTGCCAGCTTGTTTTCCACACACACAACCACCACGGTCTTGCCTTCTAGCTCTAGCTCGTGCATATGAGCACGCATCTTCTCGCTGATCTCAATGCCCTTCTGCTCGCAGTACTCCGAATTGCCAACCAACACCTTCGCGGAAGTCCTACGGCTAGTGACATCACTCGCCGGTATAATGCCTTCAATACCGCGTCCAGACACCACATGCACCTTGTCCGGATCGCGCAGTTCTAGCTTCTCATACTCTGTTGCTGTGACAACGATAGCCTTACCAAGAACGTGCTCACTCACACACTCAAGTGATGCACTGTAATACAAAAGTTCTCGCGGAGTATATGCACGATCAGCCACAACTACATCGCGCACAGATGGATGACCCATAGTCAGTGTGCCAGTCTTGTCGAACACGATGGTGTCGATGTAGCGAGCCGTCTCGAGTGCACGTCCACCTTTGATTAGAACACCCATATTAGCCCCAACACCGCATCCGACCATGACGGCCGTGGGCGTAGCAAGACCCAAAGCACACGGACACGCGATCACCACGACAGAGATAGCAAATAGAACAGCCACATAGATATCATCCGAATGGTCATTCAGCACGTCTATCCCAAGCTCCACCTTCCACTCAGTCGGAACGAGGTTGAGAGAAAGGAGAGTGATCCACGTGAAAAACGTCATTATCGACATACCAAGAACGCACGGAGCAAAAACCGACGCCAACCAGTCTGCGTATGCTTGTATCGGAGCCTTGTGAAGCTGTGCATCTTCGATTAGAGCACAGATCTGGGACAAAGCTGAGCTCTCACCGCCCATACAGCTTGACTCGATGACCAGCGTACCCTGCTGATTGACCGTCGAGCCAAACACATAGTCACCCTCCTTCTTGCTCACCGGCATGCTCTCACCCGTCAGCATCGACTCATCTGTCGAGCTTGAACCGGACGTCACCACGCCATCCGTCGGGATGTTTGCACCAGGAAGAATGCGTAGTAGGTCTCCTCGCTGCACTAACTCGATCGGAATCTCACGATCGCGCTTTCCCTCACTGATCAGCAACGCCGTCTTCGGCTGCAGCTTGGCTAGCTCTGATAAGGCATCAGCTGTCTTGCCCTTTGCCATCGACTCCATATACTTGCCCAGTGTCACAAACGTCAACAACATCGCTGATGACTCGAAAAAGTGGTGGCCCTGATAGTTCTTGTGCAGTGCCGAACCAACCATAGACACAAAACTATAAGTGTACGACATGGTAGTACCCGCCACAACCAGGAAATCCATGCCCATTGCACCATGTTGTAGACCTTTCCATGCTGCCACGTAGAACCGCCAACCCACTCCGAACTGCACCGGCGTCGCCAGCAAGAACAAAAGCAGCAGCTTCAGTGATACGGCGTTGAGTACGGGCGTCATTAGCACCATTTCCGCCGCAGGAATGTACATGAACACCATGTGGATGAGCATAGCCGGCAACGAGAAGATCATGGCCGTGGTCAATAGTTTGCGCCACTTGTTTACCTCGGACTTACTCAGTGCATTCTGATCCGTGGTTCTCAGCGCTACCTCAGCCGAGTAGCCCAAACCGTTGATGCACTCTAGCACATCGCGCGGACCCGTCTTGGACAATTGCTTCAGATGCACGTGCGCCTTGTTCATGGGCAAGTTGACGAAGACTTTTGTCACGCCCGGCAGTTGACCCACTGCCGACTCAATCTTGCCCACACACGCAGCACAGCTCATGCCCATGACTGTGAACTTGAGCTCGAGCGAATCGTCGTCGCCCGGCTCCACCACGTGCGAAAATGTTGCCTTGTAGCCGGCGTCCTGGATGAGTTTCTTAAGCTCTTTCTGCTCGTCTTGGATCAGATCACGGTCAAACAACACTTCTGCCTTCTGACTGATGAGTCCCACACGGCAGTACAGCACGCCTTCTGTCTTGCTCAAATAGTTCTCGATGGCCTTCACGCACGCGGCGCAACTCATTCCTTCCACGTGAAACACGGCGCGTGGGTGACCGGCCGCGTTGGGCACGTCAACCGTCAGCTCTTTCTCTTCCGTCAGCTGTTGCTTCTGCGCCCGCAGCTTCACGACCGCTGCCTTGGCGGCGTCGTACGCGCTGGCCTCAAAGCCCACGCACTCCACCATGTCCACAAGCTGCTCTAGCGTCGTGCTGCCGGCGTGTAGCAGCCTCACTGTGGCCTTGCGCTCCTCAAAGCTCACGATGGCGCTGGCTACGCCATCCACGCCCCGCAGCGCGTTCTCGACGGTGGAGCCGCAATTCTTTTGGCACATCATGCCATCAACCAGCAGCA
>NQFO01005238.1:0-19236 GCA_003991265.1 Pseudoperonospora humuli | reverse complement strand
ATCCACAGTCCAACGGCAAACACGATATTGACCACTCGCATGTAGCCGTTGATGCGAGTGATATCGGTGCCCGAGATGCGGCGCTCCAGTTCGTCTGTGCGCTCCTTGATGGCGGTGGGCATCTGCACTTGAGAGATCTGCGACTTGAACTGCGTCGAGAACTGGCGCAGCATCGCCGATCCAGGAGACGCAGCGGAGGCGTCAGTAGCAGCTTCTCCTCCTACTGCAGAGCCGAGGGCAGGGGCTGAAGCGGTAGGCACCGCGCGCGTAGAGGTCGAGGGTTCCATCATGTCTTGCGGTTTCTTCCTTTTTTGACTTTGAGCGACGCTCTTTTCGGCGACTTTTCGAATTTTCTTGTAAATGCTATTATGAGAGGCAAACAAAGCGATGGCTCGCATAAGATAACACAAATAAGTCGAAACTCGACGATTAGCCGTCAGTATATTCGATAATTACCATATTCGCCATGTGGTACATTGCTACGCTATCGATATTTTACCTACGAATAGCGCTCGCGGTATATTGAGCATTTACTCCTTCCAGAAGACGCAAGCTTTTCATCAAAATGAAATGTGATGTATCTCTCATGCGATAATGTAGACTCAGATAGAGATGGGGCATCTCGTTAAACTTTACACGCTTGGATGTGTGATCTCGATACCGATCTTCCTCATCGAGATCGGCGGATCTACGCTCTTTGGCATTTGTTCGCGCATCAAGCAGTGAGTCGATGACCACAGCTGGAATGTCCTTGGCAGAATGTCGTTGTCGATGAAGTCATTCCGAGAGAATCGGTGGATGGCGATGTGCCACGCCTTTGATATGGGTCAGAAGAAACTGCACCCTGAGGACGAGAGGATCATTGCAGCGATGTCATTTGTATCAAGACCTCAAGCTACACGACGTATCAAGAGCGACTACAGTACTCGAGAGTAACTTGAAGGTCTTGCTGCAAATCGGCGTGGACCGGCCGTTCCTGAAGTGGACGCTCTATTACAATCGATTTGATAGCGAAGGTCATTGTTCCAATGACAAGTAAGAAAACGTGTGGCGGACGGAGACTGGAGCAGGCGCAAAGGCATCAAAGAACATACGTCAAGTCCGGTCAAGGGATCAGAACAGAGCTCTACAGCAATGCGGTGCGCATCGCTGGGAGCGTCGAAACTGCATCTTACCTACGGTTTGCTCAAGATCAAGTAATGCAGCCATGGGACATTATCACGCAATTGAGAGATCGCTGACCGAGTCTTTTCTTGAGATAGACAAAGCCTGCGATGTGAATGCGCCCATCAACATGCTGGCGCTGCTCAAGAGCGAGCTGCGCAGGGAGAGACGCATCGAGGCACTCAGAAAGGCGGACGCGTAGAGGAGGCATACAATGAAACAAAAGTGGTCACAAGAAAAGGTCCACCTAGGAACAAACCTGCAAACACTGCTGGCAGACAATTCTGGATAGTTAATACTTTAGATCGTGAGAATACAATACCAATGCTGACAATTGCATCTTGGCCGATATGCACAGGATGAATCAACACATGCTGCTCTGAGAGATCCTTTGTCTATAGCAAGAGAGGCGTTAAGGAAGGAGGTAAAAAGAAGAAGAAGAAGATGAATTTCCCGCACAGGTCTAGCCTTCGCAACTTCTCGGGAATGTCGTCAGGAGTAAGGTTCAGAGAAAACAACACCGAGACTACCACAGGTTCATTGCAGTGTCTTTGTCGTTCAAGAATATAAGCTCGTACTGCTCATTTAGGGTGGTACTTATAATAACACGTAATGATAGTCTCGGGAAAGAGAGCTGCTTTAGCTGGGCAGCTTTAACAGTATTGGTAATACGTACCATTGGATGCAAGGCTCTTGTTTTGTGTGCAGATATGTGAATGACATGTTCACTGATGAACTTGAGAAATGCACAGCGGTGTCGACAAATGTGACACGTCCACTTTCTAGAAGCAAGCAAATCATCTTGAAATCTATGAATTGTGTGTGCTTGAAGATTTGCCCGTACACATCTTCTTGGTGACGCTTTTCTAGCAAAGATCTTAGTAGTTTTTTTGTGAAAGAAATTACTTATGTTATGAGGCAAGCGCAGAACCACGAACTAGAGTTAAATCAGACTCATAAGTCTGTTTTAATGAACACGACTTGACCTCCAACGCCCTCAACAACAGCTGCGACCAATACACGTCGCTAGTGTGATGCTTTTTTCTGCACTGTTGAGCAGCTGCTATAACAGCTTCACTTCACTAAATTGTTGCAAATTTGCTTCGTCGCGGTAGTATGTCGCAAGTGGCGCGTAGTATAGCTGGGGTCTGTGACGGAAATCGTGTCTTCTGCTTGGCCACCATGCGGTAAAGCGCTTTGGCGTCTATCACCTCCTGTTCGAGGTCCTCCTCCCAGATCCAACGCATGCGCTTCTGCAAGCTTTCCGCGATCTTCTTCTTGTCGTCCTTGTAGCCAGGTAGCTCGTAGTCATAGAGTTGACCCGCTTCGTAACTCGTGGTTACCACCTTCTGCGTGCGATATAGACGCACCTTTTCGAATGCCTGAAACGCGGCCTCAATATCAGATGTGCGACGTGTTTCAGCCAACAACGAGGATAGCACATAGGCGTCTTCGATGGCCATGGCCGCACCCGATCCGTTGTGTGGTGTCGCGGCGTGAGCCGCATCGCCGATTATGAGCATGTTGTCGCGAGTATACGTGCGAGCAGGTAGATGGTAAAAGAGCGCCCAAATATTGGTGTTCTCCATCATGGAGATAATGTCTTGGACGTGCTTGGAGAACCCTGCAAAGTCGTTGGTCAATTCCTCTTTCGTAGTGCTTTTGACCCAATTGGGATCCTTCCACTCGTTTTTGCTGGCGAACGCGACTACATTCATAACTTCGCCGTTCTGGATGGGGAACGTCAGCACGTGGCCATGGTGGCCAAAGTACATTTGGCTATTCCGAGCCATCTCGTCGCCTATTACAGCAGCAGCCTTGTCCATCGGAACCAAACTGCGGTAGGCGTACTTGCCCGAAAAGATAGGGTTGACAGCAGGGTCATTCTCGCCGAGGACAATCTTGCGCATTTGCGACTTGATGCCGTCACAGCCAACCACAGCGCTGTGCACAGCCTCTTTGCCGTCCAAAAACTTGAGCTTGACGTTGCCATCGGGGAGCGTTTCGGCGCCTTGCAGACGCTTGTCAAATTTGGCAACACCATCAGGGATAAGTTTGACCATCTCGTCGAGGAATTGGGCACGATGCACGTAGGCTGATCCGGCTGGGGTCTTGACACTGGTGATGAGATCGCCGGCTCGGTGGTTGACGTCTGTGCTTTGGACGCCATTGCGGAAGTCAAACCACACGTCTTTCTTTGCTGTCGTCAAGTTGTGCGTGCCAACGCGGTCGAAGACACGCTTGACGTCTGGTGCTAGAAGCTCCATTGCCCGAGCAGCGTTGGCGGAGATAGCGACACCAGCGCCGATTTCGCCGAAGGCCCCGGCCGATTCATACAGCGTCACAGGAACATTGGCGCGCACCAGGCCGGCAGCGAGAGTGACACCGGCAATGCCACCACCGACAATAGCGACATTGAAATCACGGGCTAAGGTCCGAATCATTTGACGAGGATGAAGACTTTACTGTTGTGCAAGTTCAACAGTGATACCATGCACCGAAACAGAAATGGGCAAAAATTGTTTCAAACATGTCACAGCATCTTTTGGGACTGAAGTTTATGTAATCGTTTATCCTCCACACCACACGTCCAACGAAACAATAGCACGAGCAAACTAACCACCTTTCAATGAATTAAGTAACGAGTTACCGATATAGCGCACCACCGTTCTTGACGTGGAAGCGCATGGCGCGTGTGGCGGTTAGTGCGCTCGTAAAGCGCATTGTTCTAAGGACGAATGAGAAAGCATGCGCCGCATGAATGGAGGGCATCAAAGACTGTGTGCTAAAGCCCGATCAGGAAGTTGAGACAGGCGTTATGGAAGCGTGACGTTGGTCTCCATGGCCGAGTTTAGGATGAGCAAGCTCTGCTTGCAATGTCATCAGACATGCGCGAGGGTATGATGCTAGCTCTTTAAGTGCTAAGCGAATGCTACAGAGTGGCCACTTGCAGTACACGACCAGGTGCTACTACTACGACGTGAGCGCTGCTCAAGAGCGAAGGGTATTGAGGAAACAACATGTACAAAGTTTGGCGAATATGTCGTCAGGATAGTGGTGTAGAAAGAATCGTATACGAGGATGTATAGTTCGGGATGTATTGAGGAGAAAAAAAGGATCATTGCAGAATAAGCTTCCCACGACATTCGCGCGACCTTTTTTCCCACAGTCACCTTCCATGCACCTCCAGCCTCAGCTCAACCAGCCACATACTCCAAGCAAGATCCGTCAGCAACGTTCCTCCATCTCTGCCAACCATGATGCAAGCTCCGGTGATGGTTCTCAGTACGTGTGCAAGCTCTCCTTCTAGCTTTCTCCTCTCCTCTCTCTCTCTCTAATCTCTTTCTCTCGCAGACACCAACACAAAGCGCGAAACAGGTCGCACCGCGCAGCTGGGCAACATCGAGGCCGCCAAGGCCGTGTCCGACATTGTGCGCACGACGCTGGGCCCGCGCTCGATGCTCAAGATGTTGCTAGACCCAATGGGTGGTATCGTCATGACCAACGACGGTAACGCCATCCTACGCGAGGTTGACGTAGCCCACCCAGCAGCCAAGAGCATGATCGAGCTCAGCCGCGCGCAGGATGAGGAGGTTGGTGACGGTACCACATCCGTCATCATCTTGGCAGGCGAGCTGCTGATCGTCGCCGAGCCTTTCCTGAGCCACCAGGTGCACCCGACAGTAATCATCCGCGGTTTTAAGCGCGCGCTCAGCGCGTCGCTGGAGATCGCCAAGAAGCTGGCGCGCACCATCGACATTGAGAATAAGGAGGACATGCGCAACCTGGTACAGTCGTCCATCGGCACCAAATTCTCGCCTCGAGTGGGCAACTTGGTGAGTGACTTGGCACTGGACGCTGTGCTGACAGTCGTGCGCACGACGGCGTCCGGGCGCAAAGAAGTGGATGTCAAGCGGTACGCCAAGGTGGAAAAAATTCCAGGCGGAGAGCTTGAAGATAGTCGTGTGCTGAAAGGAGTAATGTTCAACAAGGATGTGACGCACTCCAAGATGCGCCGACGCATTGAGAATCCTCGTGTGCTGCTGCTGGACTGCCCGCTCGAGTACAAGAAAGGCGAGAGTCAGACGAACGTGGAACTCACGAACGACCAGGATTGGAACACACTGCTGCGTTTGGAAGAAGAGTACATTGAGAACTTGTGCGCACAGGTGGTTGCTATGAAACCAGACGTAGTTATTACAGAGAAAGGTGTGTCGGATCTGGCTCAGCACTACTTCGTGAAGGCGGGTATTACCGCTTTCCGTCGTCTAAGAAAGACCGACAACAATCGAGTGGCCCGGGCTACTGGAGCTACTATTGTGAGCCGCGCGGATGAGATCCAGGAGTCGGACATCGGCACCAAGTGCGGCCTTTTCGAAGTGCGCAAGCTTGGCGACGAGTACTTTGCATTTTTCGAGGAGTGCAAGGACCCTGGTGCGTGTAGCATTTTGCTGCGTGGTGGCAGTAAGGACGTGCTGAACGAGGTCGAGCGCAACTTGCAGGATGCCATGCAAGTAGCACGCAACGTTGTGTTCGAGCCCCTGCTGCTGCCAGGAGGCGGCGCCACGGAGATGCGTCTCGCGCACGAGCTAAAGAAATGCGCGGACAAGATCGAGGGAGTGGAGCAGTTCCCGTTTCGTGCAGTCGGCGAGGCGCTAGAAGTGATCCCACGCACGCTGTTGCAAAACTGTGGTGCCGATGTAGTGCGTGTGATGACGTCGTTGCGTGCCAAGCAAGCCGAGACAGACGAATCGTACGGTGTGGACGGTGTGACGGGCAAGGTGACGGCGTCCGAGGAGTTGGGCGTGTGGGAGCCCTTCCAAGTCAAAACCCAGACCATCAAGACGGCTGTGGAGGCGGCGTGCATGCTGCTGCGTATCGACGACATTGTGTCGGGTCTGGCCAAGAAGAAAAAGTAGGCTATAGCGTGCTCACTCTAGCGTGAAACCTCGCGTGGATTTATAATATATTTTTGGTCCGATATTGCATTAAAGGACTGAAGATTGATCGTTCACGAGTGTCAAGAGTCGCTTGCTGCGTCATTTCCAGGTCGCAGTCATGGCATTAGATCGCGAGCTGCGGCGTTTATTAGAGTGCGCAAGACTGCCAAAAAGCGACAAGTCTTCGGCAAAAGATGGCGAATTGGCAAGACCCACAACGCGTGAAATTCTCGATCGTCTTATTGCAATTCAACAGCAAACCTGCGTACCATTTCGCAATTGTAGCACTGACATGAACATTGCGGAACTTTTGGTGCTTACGGCTGAAGCTGCAATTTTTCAGGCAGATTTTGAGACTGCTTTGAAAAGTATCGAGTGGTTTTTCAGTGAATGTCGCCTTAAGAACCAGGTACGATGGCAATGCAAAGGAAAGGTGTCACACATGCAACGTCTTTCTTATTGTAATTTTTCATGTAGTTTTACTGTCGAGCACAATTTGTACGCGCTCATTGCGGCTCGCATGACGCTCAGTTCAATACGGGGGTCATGAAGCTGAAAAAGGTGCTGAATGCGATACATTTCATTCTTGCAGTGCTTCCAGTAGCAGCCGATAATCGCCCGACGTACAATTTTCTCGTCTATAATGCGTCTGTCACGTATTGGCACATTGCACGTCAGCTCATGAAGCAGTCGACATTTCAGTTTCTACTACCGTCGCTATCGAAGCTAATTGATGCTCTAAAGTTGACTGCAGAGGCGGACATTGCGTGGCTTTTTCGTCTTCAGATTGCCCTCGTGTACGCCCAAGTAGATGCCAATCAATTAACGAACGCGGCAAAGACAATCAATGATCTTGTTGACGTGCAGATCACACCGCGTCTAGTTGAATCTCTTCAAGTTGAAGACTCATCATTGACGCCTTTATATGAAGAAGCTTTGCGAATTCAAATTCATATTGGATCGTTCAAAGACTCCGAGTGCCAAAAAATTGTATCAACTGTCAAGCGACTTCTTCCATCAAGCAACAAGAGGTCATCGTTGCTTGTCAAGCTTCAATGTATCAAATCAAACAATCTATCATGTACCTTGGAAGCAGCATACGTTGAACTGTTTCGCGAGGCTACAGGCTTTGTGGCCTTTACTTGTGAAACAACGGTAGACGAAGTCAAGACTTTTATGGGGTCGCTAGAACTGCGTATGGTGGAAGCGATAGATGCCGAAGTGATGGTTGAGACTGCTATCCATGCATCGTTCCACAGTGTCTTGTCAATAGCAGCAGCATGTGATACCGTCCTCCAACATAAAGGCAAACACATGCCGCCAAAAGTACGAGTGCTGTGCCAGGTACTTAGTGCAATTCTACTTATTATCATGCCCTCGACATCCACTGGAAGCAAGACAAGCTCGCGACAGCGTCAATCGATGCTCCTTGCTCGTCGTGTCGAAGGAATGAAAGCAATGGAGCGAGCCTTGTTAGCCAGTAAACGTCAACATAACCCGGATCTGATTGAGCAAATCTGCCTTTATGCCTGGAATCTGTCCTTGCCGTTGCTGCAGCCTCATTTGCGGCACCAAGTGGCAAAAGCTTTTGATCTGGCATCGTCCGCTTTGGAAGAACTCGATTCACTCTTGCTTGGGCTTCGTGCACGCCTTTATCTGGAGATCGCAAAGCTTGAGGTGGCGTCCGATTTTCTTGCAAAAGCCAATGCAAATGTGAATAAAGCTCTGTCTTTGGACTATGGAGTAATACCATCAAACACCTCTGCAGCGATAAAAGTCGACTCGTTGAGCGTGTACGAAGACTGGGTCACTCGACATGTTGATACGCACTTGTATCCTATCAAGCACAAGTTAGCCTTGAGATTGGCTGCTAACGATTTGTCCTCAAACTCAACCGAAGTGCTTGCAATGCTGGAGCAGATTCGACACGACAAAAACTCTCAACAGCAACGAACTAGCCTTGCTTATTGCATTGACTTGATGACTGAAACTAGTAGCGCATCTGAATCTCTTGTTGCAGTGGAAAATGTCAGACTCTGGAGCGAGATTTCATCGCTTGCATGGAATACTTTGCATGACGGTGAGTTGGCACAGAAGGCAGTCAAGTCTGCAATGATGACGTGCTTTTCATCAAGTGAAGTGGGGAAGGTTGCAGTCCCCAAGAACGTGTCTGAACAAAACATGTTGATGCTGTTTGAAGTGGACATGTGCCTACTGTTGGTAGAAGTCCTGGCCACGAAGCTCAAGGACTTAGCACTGAAAGCCGACCAAGCTCGATGTCAAGCAGAATATCATATCAATCAAACAAACGGACGCAGCGCTGGAAAGCCAGCATCAACCACTGATCTCGCGCCTTTCGTGTTCTTGAGAAAAGAAGCATTTGTACTTGGTATGAATTGGTCATGTGACATAGAGACTGAAGCACTGCTGAAGGAATCCGCTGCAAGAACGGAATCAGATGAAGACGGAGTTGTTCACGCTCCGCAAGATACGATCACCACAAAGCAACTCGAAGCAATGAAGAGTGAAATATTGGGATATCTCGTCCGAGCACTGAATACCGCAAAGAAAATCGGATGGACTTTTGTACTGGAAAACACGTGCATCTACTTGTGGAGTTACCATTTTCATATCTTTTGCATGCTACTGGGAACGTCTGAGGTCTCTACAAGAGCTTCTACCAATGAATTTGATCCTCAGTGGATTTTACCCGAGTGTCTTAGCGCCTTTGAAGCAGCTTACGCTGCGCTCGAAGCAGTTCCATCTCGAGTTGACAACGACCTCCTTGCCAACGTTGCGCTAGGTCTTTCGAGTATCTATGAAAAGTCTGGTCGATTCGACAAAGCTTTGATCATCGCGGATACTTTCTTGAAACGCAAAACTCTTGCTACGCCAGCGTCTGCATACGTTGCTAGCAATTCTAAAGGCGTGAGTGTACTGCATCTGAAAAGCTTTGCCGAGCTGAAATCGCGTGTTCAGATTGCTCAAAATGCAAAGACTGTTACGCCGACAGAGAGCACGTCTTCCCAAGTAAAGGTTATAGCGTATCTTGAAGCGATGGAAGTGACATTTAAACACATGCTTCTTCCTACAGCTCAGCGATCTCAACTGCTAGAGAAAGCACAAGGATTTTACCAAAAGGCCATTTCACTATGGCAAACAAACGCTTCAGAAATGCTCAATGCGTTCGTGAGCGACGAGATTGACAACACTCTGGAAGAAGCACAGCAACTGATGGAATTGTACGTTGAGATATGGGTCCGAGTTGGTTGTGGTGCGTTTCGTTTAAACAATACCAAGTATGCAATCGAGTGCGCAGAGCTGGCGTTAGTCGTGCGAAGACCAAACGAGAGCAAGAAAGCAAAGCAGATGACGCAGCAGCTGATTGTGGAAAGCACGTGGAAATGGTTTGCTCTCGCTGAGCTACTCTATGGACGTGCCATATTGGCTTTGACCCCAGAGGATACTCGAAATTTGACGTTATGTCTTGCCTCCTTGGAGCATCTAATGCGTGCAGTCAAGTATGGCCTTCGTGGTCGCATCCCAACGTTTGTTATTCGTGCATGCAAAGTCGTCTGGAATGCAACCATCCCAACTATGAATCACGGTCAATCCATTGCCAATGAACCAGAAGAAAGCAACTTTTTCGATCGCGTCGTGGCGACTTTGAGAAAGACTTTGGCTTCTCTGGATCGAGTGACAGCTTTGGTCGAAGCTGACTTGTCTTTCTATGGAGAATTGGTTCTACTCACTCTTGCTGTGTGTGAAAAGGCAAACAAATGGACCGAGCAGTTTGAGATCTGTGAGGCGGTACTCAAAAGTGTCGGACCGACTTCCGGTCGAGGTCCCTTGTCACGAGAAGCCATGAAAGAAATCCAAACTGCTCTCGCAATTTCCGGAACGCGCCTTGGGAAGCCCATTAGCCTGCCAAGAAGCGGACGAGGGACCAAATCACTGAACCAACTTCAGGAATCCCTTGTACAGGCCCAAATTTTGAAAAAAGTAGCATTTGCATCGTGGAAAGATCCGCCTGCACAGTTGAAGGCGCTGTCAAGTGCTTACGTTGAACTGGATGGGCAACGCGAAGAGCAGGCGCTTGTACTTGTTGATATGGCTGAATGGATGTTCACACATCAATTTTCCGTCAAAGATGCTGACGCGTATCTGGAATGTGCCATCTCGACGCTATTGAACTGTCAAAGCCAGAAGGAGGAGCTTTCGCAAGTTGCGCTATCTCACAAACCTTCTAGCGAGCAGCTATCCGTAGCTTCTCGACAAGCGGCTACTACGGTGTATTCCCCCTTGTGGTTTGCCGAAAAGCACCTTCGCCTCTTTGTAATGCGCGCTATGCTTTCTACGACTTGCATTGAGCGATCAAAGTACGTGCGACTGGCGCAATATCAAGTCAAGCAAGCATGGGAGTATCTGATCTTGATGAGGAACGAAGTTGACGACAAAGCTGCATTTGATCGTGAGAATGCAAGTGGAGACAACGAAGGGTCCAGCTGTGGCTTTGACGAGTGGAAGAAAGCCAAAGGACTCAAGTTTACAAAACCCGTCTCGGATTACGATTGGATTGACTTGTTGTTAGGTCATGACGAAGATGTTGCGAACCGGTTCTATCTGTCCTGGACCAAGCTCTTACAAGCAATACAGCTACCAGATACAGCTCACATTACTCAGCCGGTTCTTACTCTGTCTTACCTCGAGGAATTACAAAAGATGCTGCGTGACGATGGTCTTCAATACTCGAGCATGGTTCCTGCTTTCTGTCTGTACAGTGTGGTCTTTCACGCGTATGTTGCTGATCAAGCGCGTATCGCGCACATTTGGCTGGAATTATCCCAATTTGATCTCATGGAACAGTTGAACATGAGCAATTTCTCGATACCTTTGCAGAGTGCGTTAGATCTGCTGCAATCTCATAGAGCGACACTCATGAAGGATCTGCAGGTTGAAGGACCTCGAAAGCAGTTTGAGAGTGCTCCTGGCTCAAGGAATCGACGCATTTTGCCGAGTACTCACCTCGACACGTGGGATAAAACCGCAGCAACAATTCATTTACTCTTGCAGTTTGGCTATGTCCGGCAAGGCAAAGACCTTTTGCAGATTCTGCAATGCTCGGTAGAAACGTCTACAAGTGCATCCAAAGACACAGCCGTAATAAGTGAGTGTGCTCTTCTTTCTAGCTACGTGTTAGAGCTTGAAGGTCAAAGCAAACGGGCACTTGCTCAAGTTGAGAGTGTTTCGGAAAACCCACGAGTACGTGTGGACATTTGTCGGTATTTGGAATGGACACTTCGATGCTGTGAGTTGACTTGTGACCTCGATCGATCTCTTAGTATCTTGAAAGCTGCAGAAAAGCAGGCAGCCTCGACTTGTGTTGCTGGAATGAAGCGCTCTAGTGTTCAGACACTTATCGGTAGTACTGCCCATGTAGCTATCAATCCATCAGATGCCTCTGCTACCAGTAATGCTCCCGATCTTGTGGTGGTCATACTCATGGCTCGAATAGCATTTCAGCAAGCGCTAACATTGCTGAAGAAAGCTGGCGTCTCGTATGGAGCTAGTGTATTGAGTCATTTACAAGCAAGCAAACGAGTGCTGGACAAGGCCATGCAAATGCTTAGTCTCATCAACGCACACTATGCATGCAGCCAAGAACTGCACAAGTATTCGCAAACTTTGCAATCGTTTGAGCTCAAATTCGGCTCATCGACCCTCTCGAGTGCTGGCTTGGATGCAAAAGTGATGGTGCAACAGTGCTTGGCACTGGAAGAAACCTGCCTTGAACAGCACTTTCGCTTTCCAACTGCATCGGTATCACCTCAGCAAGCGATAGCCGTGGCCCCGTTGAGATTAAAAGTTGCCATGACAAAACTTCGACTTGCTCAGCTTGTAATGGCATTCGAGCTATCTTGTAGTGCCATCCAAGAGACCGAAATGACTTGGTATCGTCACGACAAAGACACTCAGCGCAGTGTTGTGGAGAAATGGCTGGACGCGACTGAATCGCATGTGAAAGAGAAGAGTGAACTTCCTCGTGCAATGACGTTGATCACTTGTGCAATTGAAATGCTCCGAGATCATGCGACTGTAGAAAGGCAACATGCAATTGCTCAAGTGCTCAGACTTCAGTGTCAGCGGCTCAGATTCACCCACGGAGACGATCGAGAGCAAGCGAGTGCGATCCAAAGTCACTTATGGACACATTACACATCATCAAATGCACGTCACGCTACGTGGGTTTGCAGTCATGGAACTCAAGCTGCACTTGCTGCAAATACGACAAACGACATTGAGGTTCAAGACGATGACCAGCAACAAGATAAAGGAGTCGACGCTAGTTGCTTGGAAGAAATGCTGGCACTTCATACGGCACAACTTCAAAAGTATCAACGCATCGCGTATGAGAAACAAAGTGTCGAGTTGCTGGAACTGTGCTCCAATGAGCTCATCCAGGTGCTTGGATGTCGTCGTGCATTCGATTGTGCGAAGAATGTGCTCGAGCATCAAAGCGCTGAGATGATCAAAGTTGCAAGCAAATTGTTCGACAAATGTTCATTGGAATCGAATGTCCAACGTCTTCACTTGGAACGCATCAAGAAGCTTCAAAAGACGCATTTGAGTGCCACCACGCATAGTCTGCCGTTCCAGCTTTCTCAATTGTACTTGAGTCAACAATCGGAATTGCTTACGCGAATGAGCGTTGGCACTTGTGTGGATACAATTGTGGCTGCCTTACCAAGTTCACTACGCGTGCTGTGTCTCCACTTCTCCCCCGACCGCTGTTTCTTGTATGCTGCTCTCTTAGGCAGCACTGACAATGATGCTGCAATGGCTCGAATGGAATTCACTGCAGTCCAAACAGCGTTGCTTGGGCAGCTTCAAAAGCGAATTCACGCATGGAGGATGAAATGTGCCACTCAGACCGTGGCTTATGAAGAAGTCCATGGTCAGGACGAGTCATACGAGTTTGTATCAGAAGAGAAGCTATTATCGAGTAATAGTGATCGAGTAGATGGTGACGAAGATGTCCTTGAGACTGAGTTCAGTCTCATTATTTCGGATACTGTCGAGTTACTCGATCCGCTTTTCACTCACTCGGCCATGGAAGCCGAGCTACAGAGCCACCTTGCAGGAAATACGCTCATTCTTGTCTTAGATCGCATGCTCGCTTGTCTTCCGATGGAAGCTTTGCCTGCATTACAATCTGCTGATGCGATTGCGCGAGACTTTTCTATCCAGATGCTTCATCAACGGCTTATGGCGATGAAAAAGCAGCCGCTGAAGTCCAAGGAGATGCGTGTTATAGTTGATCCACACAAAGAAGACCCTGGAAACTCAAGTGGCGAGACAATAACAAGCGTCATGAAGCAAAAGGCTGAAGGATGGAAGAGTGCAGTGGAGCACGGACAGATACCAAGTGTGACTGACTGGCAGCAAGCCCTTATCTCGCATCGTGGTGGTGGCTTAATGTACGTAGGACCGGACCGAGTGCTTGGTTCATCCCTCCCTCTACACCAAATCGTTGGAATGAATGTGGCTCTCACGTGTCAAGTCATGATTCTACTGGATCATGCTGAAAACGCAGCGAGTGCACGTCGTCAGAGTAAATTCAGCAGTGACAAGTTGGCATGGGAAAAGGAAGTCCAAGGTGATCCCTACGCCCGCGCATTGTTGCTCACACTTAGTGGTGTCAATATAGCGGTGATCAACCAGTGGGTCACAACGTTTAGCAGCAATCGCCGTCTCGCTCGTGGATTGCTCGAAAATATTTCAAAGAATTGCAGCATTGGGAATGCGCTAAAGACTTTTAGCGAGACTGAGGCATTAGCTCCTGCAACCACGACGATGTTGGCTGTAGATGCTGCTACGACCGACCCGATTGAGGCTCGTAGTAGTGCAGATGGAGCTACAGACGGCAAACTGGTGCTCAAGAATCGCTTCCGCTACAACTGCGTCGTGTATGGACTTGCACATTCGACACTTCAGAGTGTCGTTTGAATGTTGCGGTAAACCTTTTACTGTATAGAAACGATATTAAGTATCATTTATCGGATGGTTTATCCACATTTATCAAGCTTTTCTTGATTGTCTGTAATTTACGATAGCAACAATGTCTCGGCGGACACTTGCGCTCTTCGGTGGCGCATTGTTGTTGCGGCTAGTGCTACTGCTCTACGGCTATTTTCAAGATGTTTACATGTCGGTCAAGTATACCGACGTTGACTATGACGTGTACACGGATGCAGCGCGGGAGATGGCGGAGGGCAAGTCGCCGTTTGAGCGCACGACATATCGCTACACTCCAGTGCTGTGAGTTTCCAATGTTTTGATTGCGATTATTGTGTGGCGGAGAAATGATTGCAATTTGAATTGTCAGAGCGTTTCTTTTGCTGCCGAACATTTACGTGCACCACGAGTTCGGAAAAATGCTGTTCGTGGGCTGCGACCTCCTGGTGGGATACATTTTGTACCGGATTTTGAGACTGAGAGGACTTCCAGATACAAGTGAGGGCTACAAATGTTTGTTTTGGTTATCATAATAATGACTTCTGTTATGTGTCAACAGACGCTATCAATTATTGCTGGTAGAGAGGGATTTGACTTGATGCAGTATGGCAGGGCGATGACGATAATGTGGTGGTAATGACTTGACAGTGTATGGCTGTTTCATCCGTTCTCGATCAACATTTCAACGCGGGGTAATGCGGATTCCATTGTGGTGCTTCTGGTGCTGCTGTCATTGCTGTTGATCATGCGTAAGCAACTCGTGCTTTCGGCTTTGGCGTATGTTATGCTCTAGACTTCTCTGTTTTTTCAACGATTGCAAGTTCTCAGTTGAGCTTTTTTGCTGTTAGATATGGAGCCGCAGTCCACTTCAAGATCTACCCCATTGTCTATGCACTGGCCTTTCTCGTGGTATGGAAAATGCTAAATGATGGAGGATGGTGCTTGGTCATTGACTACCTTTGTCTTGGTTTCATACGCTCTTGACCAGTTTTTGAATGGAGACTTTCGGGCAGCAAATGACAAATGGGCTTCTTCGTGCAGCTCTTCATTCTGCTTCTGGTTACAGCTTGCTGGACAACTCAATCGTGACCGCTTAGCTTTTGGCCTTATCAGTGGAGGACTCTTCCTCATCCTTGCAGCTGGCTGCTATTATCTGTGCGTAGTTTGTTATGATGACTCTGGTACACAAGGTAAACTGACACTTTGTCTCTTTCTTAATTTCTATGGTCTAGCTACGGATTCCAATGCCTGTACGAAGCGTATCTGTACCACTTTACTCGCACCGACAACCGCCACAACTTTTCGGTCTACTTCTACGATCTTTATCTTCGATACAACACTCCGTCAGGTTTTGGAGTTGGCCTTGTTGCTTTCCTGCCTCAACTGACGTCGCTCGTCGCAATTTCATTCATTTATGGCCGCGATCTGCCCTTTGCACTCTTCGCATTGACGATGGTCTTCGTCATCTTCAACAAGGTGTGCACGGCACAGGTATGCAACAGCATTCATACTTCCAAGTGCTATGTGAAAGACGTCTGATTGTTGAGCTGTCGCTGACGTATGGTGTGTTTTGTTTACACAGTACTTCTTATGGTACACCGCCTTCCTACCGCTTGTACTCCCGTTGACAAGGTTAAAACTCAAGTGGAAGGGTGCAGCAATGATCGCTGCGTGGCTAGGAGGGGAGGTAAGATGGGTACGCGATTTATCCAACAATGCTGAACTGACGTTGCGCTTTTTTCCAGTTTCACTGGTTGTATTGGGCGTATCATTTGGAGATGCAAGGCATCAACACCTTTTTTCCCCTCTGGGTAGCTGGCCTCCTCTTCTTCTCCGTGAACGTCGGTATTCTCGCCACACTAATGCGCCACCATTCGTTCACACCCCTTTTTAGTAGTGGAAAAGTCCTTCAGTTGGTGCCAAGTGGTCGAGTAAAAGTTGACTAACTACTGACCATCAAGAGATTTTTCGATTTCATCACTTCAGTAAAACATTTCAATAAGCAGAACCCACTCACTATCACACGTCTGCAGTACTTTCAAAGCAGCCACTCACTCGACAGGAACCTTGGCCCGCGTACTCTGCTCGTCCAAATTCGTCAACGGCGCATATCGCACGTCGCTGATCTTTAATCCTATAAGGTTCTTGAGGTCCACGACCTGTGCGTCTTCCTCATAATGCACCTTTTGGACCTTCGCTCGAAAGAGCTCTGGGGCCTTGTACTTCTTCAGCATCAACGACGAAATAACAACAGAGACCGAGGAGAAGGCCATCGCAAGACCGGCGCACGCAGGTGGCATTGTTTGATGAATCAGTGGGAAGAATATGCCAGCAGCCAGGGGAATACCAACAAAGTTGTACACGATCGAGAAGAAGAAGTTGAGCTTGATGCGAGAGAACACCACACGAGCCAAATCCAGCGCCACCACCACATCCGTCAGTGCACTCTTCACCAATACCATGTCGGCTTCAGCCTTGGCAATCTGCGTGCCAGCACCGATAGCCATACCGATGTCCGACTGCGCCAGTGCCGGCGCGTCGTTGATGCCATCACCAACCATACAAACCACACGTGGCTTCAGTGTCAACGGATTCAATTGTGACTGCAGCGCCTTGATTTGAGACGCCTTCTCACCGGGCAGAGCGACTGCCTTGACATGACTGATGCCCATCTGGCGCGCGATCGCACTGGCCGTGCGAAGGTTGTCGCCCGTGATCAGCCATACATCCAGACCCATGGACTTCAGATGCTTCACGACAACTGCTGCTTCAGGTCTAGGAGCGTCCGCCAAGGCAATCAATCCTGCCAGCTTGTTTTCCACACACACAACCACCACGGTCTTGCCTTCTAGCTCTAGCTCGTGCATATGAGCACGCATCTTCTCGCTGATCTCAATGCCCTTCTGCTCGCAGTACTCCGAATTGCCAACCAACACCTTCGCGGAAGTCCTACGGCTAGTGACATCACTCGCCGGTATAATGCCTTCAATACCGCGTCCAGACACCACATGCACCTTGTCCGGATCGCGCAGTTCTAGCTTCTCATACTCTGTTGCTGTGACAACGATAGCCTTACCAAGAACGTGCTCACTCACACACTCAAGTGATGCACTGTAATACAAAAGTTCTCGCGGAGTATATGCACGATCAGCCACAACTACATCGCGCACAGATGGATGACCCATAGTCAGTGTGCCAGTCTTGTCGAACACGATGGTGTCGATGTAGCGAGCCGTCTCGAGTGCACGTCCACCTTTGATTAGAACACCCATATTAGCCCCAACACCGCATCCGACCATGACGGCCGTGGGCGTAGCAAGACCCAAAGCACACGGACACGCGATCACCACGACAGAGATAGCAAATAGAACAGCCACATAGATATCATCCGAATGGTCATTCAGCACGTCTATCCCAAGCTCCACCTTCCACTCAGTCGGAACGAGGTTGAGAGAAAGGAGAGTGATCCACGTGAAAAACGTCATTATCGACATACCAAGAACGCACGGAGCAAAAACCGACGCCAACCAGTCTGCGTATGCTTGTATCGGAGCCTTGTGAAGCTGTGCATCTTCGATTAGAGCACAGATCTGGGACAAAGCTGAGCTCTCACCGCCCATACAGCTTGACTCGATGACCAGCGTACCCTGCTGATTGACCGTCGAGCCAAACACATAGTCACCCTCCTTCTTGCTCACCGGCATGCTCTCACCCGTCAGCATCGACTCATCTGTCGAGCTTGAACCGGACGTCACCACGCCATCCGTCGGGATGTTTGCACCAGGAAGAATGCGTAGTAGGTCTCCTCGCTGCACTAACTCGATCGGAATCTCACGATCGCGCTTTCCCTCACTGATCAGCAACGCCGTCTTCGGCTGCAGCTTGGCTAGCTCTGATAAGGCATCAGCTGTCTTGCCCTTTGCCATCGACTCCATATACTTGCCCAGTGTCACAAACGTCAACAACATCGCTGATGACTCGAAAAAGTGGTGGCCCTGATAGTTCTTGTGCAGTGCCGAACCAACCATAGACACAAAACTATAAGTGTACGACATGGTAGTACCCGCCACAACCAGGAAATCCATGCCCATTGCACCATGTTGTAGACCTTTCCATGCTGCCACGTAGAACCGCCAACCCACTCCGAACTGCACCGGCGTCGCCAGCAAGAACAAAAGCAGCAGCTTCAGTGATACGGCGTTGAGTACGGGCGTCATTAGCACCATTTCCGCCGCAGGAATGTACATGAACACCATGTGGATGAGCATAGCCGGCAACGAGAAGATCATGGCCGTGGTCAATAGTTTGCGCCACTTGTTTACCTCGGACTTACTCAGTGCATTCTGATCCGTGGTTCTCAGCGCTACCTCAGCCGAGTAGCCCAAACCGTTGATGCACTCTAGCACATCGCGCGGACCCGTCTTGGACAATTGCTTCAGATGCACGTGCGCCTTGTTCATGGGCAAGTTGACGAAGACTTTTGTCACGCCCGGCAGTTGACCCACTGCCGACTCAATCTTGCCCACACACGCAGCACAGCTCATGCCCATGACTGTGAACTTGAGCTCGAGCGAATCGTCGTCGCCCGGCTCCACCACGTGCGAAAATGTTGCCTTGTAGCCGGCGTCCTGGATGAGTTTCTTAAGCTCTTTCTGCTCGTCTTGGATCAGATCACGGTCAAACAACACTTCTGCCTTCTGACTGATGAGTCCCACACGGCAGTACAGCACGCCTTCTGTCTTGCTCAAATAGTTCTCGATGGCCTTCACGCACGCGGCGCAACTCATTCCTTCCACGTGAAACACGGCGCGTGGGTGACCGGCCGCGTTGGGCACGTCAACCGTCAGCTCTTTCTCTTCCGTCAGCTGTTGCTTCTGCGCCCGCAGCTTCACGACCGCTGCCTTGGCGGCGTCGTACGCGCTGGCCTCAAAGCCCACGCACTCCACCATGTCCACAAGCTGCTCTAGCGTCGTGCTGCCGGCGTGTAGCAGCCTCACTGTGGCCTTGCGCTCCTCAAAGCTCACGATGGCGCTGGCTACGCCATCCACGCCCCGCAGCGCGTTCTCGACGGTGGAGCCGCAATTCTTTTGGCACATCATGCCATCAACCAGCAGCA